>VZTU01002004.1:106142-122611 GCA_013400835.1 Zapornia atra | reverse complement strand
CTTTCTGAGAATAAATTTCTTCTGATTTCCTACCTGAAANCCCTGAGCAACCTGTTCCAATGCCTGACCACTCTTTCTGAGAATAAATTTCTTCTGATTTCCTACCTGAAACTCCACTGGCACAACTTGCAGCCATTCCCTCTTGTCCTGTCGCTACTTACCTTCAAGAAGAGGCTGACCCCCAGCTCACCACAACCTCCTTTCAGGTAGTTGAGAGCAAGAAGTTCTCCCCTGAGCCTCCGCCAGGCTACACAGTCCCAGCTCCCTCAGCTGCTCCTCATAAGACTTGTGTTCCAGACCCTTCACCAGCTTTGTTGCCCTTCTCTGGTCACGCTCCAGGGTCTCCATGTCTTTCTTGTAGTGAGGGGCCCAAAACCAAACACAGTATTCGAGGTGTGGCCTCACCAGAGCTGAGTACAGAGGTATGATGACATCCCTGGTCCTGCTGACTACACTATTCCTGATGCAAGCCAGGATGCTGTTGGCCTTCTTGGCCACCTGGCCACACTGCTGGCTCATGTTCAGGCGAGTGTCAACCAACACCCCCGGATCCTTTTCCTCTGTAATAAAAGGTAATGAGGCTCAGAATAGATGTAAGATCCTCCTAGAAGCTGTGCTAAGGCACGTGGAAGACAGGGAGGTGATTCAAGATAGTCAGCATGGCTTCACCAAAGGCAAATGCTGTCTGACCAACCTAGTGGTTTTCTATGATGCAGTAACCACAGGAAGAGCAATGGATGCAATCTATCTGGACTTCTGTAAAGCCTTTGACACAGTCCCCCACAACATCCTTCTCTCTAAACTGGAGAGATGTGGATTTGATGAGTGGACTGTTTGGTGGATAAGGAATTGGCTGGATGGTTGCATCTGTAGAGTATGGCTTGATGTCCAGATGGAGATTTGTGGCAAGTGGTGTTCCTCAGGGGTCTGTACTGGGACCAGTGTTATTTAATATTTTCATCAGTGACATTGTGAGGTTAAGTGCACCCTCAGCAGGTTTGCACGTGACACCAAGCTGAGTGGTGCAGTTGACATGCCAGAAGGATGGGATGTCATCTAGAGGGACCTGGACAAGGTGGAAAAATGGGCCCATGTGAACTTCATGAGGTTCAACAAGGACAGGTGCAAGGTTCTGCACCTGGGTTGAGGCAATCCTCATCATCAGTACAGGCTGGGAGATGATGTGATAGAGAGCAGCCCTGCAGAGAAGGACTTGGGGGTGCTGGTGGATGGGAAGCTTGACATGAGCTGACAGTGTGCGCTCACAGCCCAGACAGCCAAGCACATCCTGTGCTGCATCAAAAGGAGCGTGGCCAGCAGGTGGAGGGAGGTGATTCCCCCAGCTACTCTGCTCTCATGGGACCCCACCTGGAGTGCTGTGTCCAGTTCTGGAGTCCCCAATATAAGAAGGACATGGAACTGTTGGAACAGGTTCAGAGGAGGCCCACAAAGATGATTAGAGGGCTGGAGCATCTCTTCTATGAAGACAGGCTGAGAGAATTGGGGTTGTTCAGAAGAGAAGGCTCCAGGGGGACCTTATATTGGCCTTCCAGTACCTGAAGGTGCCTATAGGAATGCTGGGGAGGGACTTCTTTTTAGAAGGGCATGGAGTGATAGGACGAGGGGGGAATGGTTTTAAATTGGAAGGGGTTAGATTTAGATTGGATATTAGGAAGAAATTCTCCACTACGAGGGTGGTGAGGCACTGGCACAGCACATATTCTACATTGCCAGTATAAATGCACCAGCCTGTTGTAGCAGCCTGATTTGATCCAGGCAATTTGCTTTCATTGTTTGTGAAACTTATAAGTAGTCTTTCAAGGGATTCCAGTGAACTGTTTCCATAGTCCAGCTGACTCCAGAGTTTGTACATGTTTAAAAACCAGTATTTGTTAGTGCGTTTTAACTAGCAGATTTGGAATGGTAGACTTGGTTTAACATCTGGGAATCTTTGTCAGACACTTGTAAACACAGACAACTCTATTTGTTTAAAGCCTGATGACCAGCTTGTTTATGTAATCTCTGTATTGGCCAGATGAAGGGCCAGGATGAGCCAGGAGCAGAGAGGGGAGTTAGCGAAGCTGCTTACATCCTAGTTTGACAGAAATTTAATTGGTGGTAAATGGTTTTGTTAATGGAAAATGGACTCAGCTGCCTTTTCTGCCCTTACACATTCTCCTTCTGTACAGCAGGTGTGTGTGTGTGTGTTAGGCTGTCTGGTGAACCAGAGGAAGGAGCTTGTGTGGAATGAGAGAAATCTTGGCTTTTTCCTTAGATCACACCCTAGCATGCATTAATATGTGGCTGCACAAATGCTTTTATAGACACAACCAGTTGCCTGTCAGTCTTGAACTCTCACTTGAGATGGAGCAAGAGCAAGGCTACTTTACTATACAATTTAACAGCAGTAGTATACAGTGTTAAAAGGTGACACAAGCTGCCAGAGAGATGATGTCTGAGAAGTACAAGTAACTGTGAAGCTGTGTTTTGAATACTGTGTTTGAAGGAGCGATTTCAACCCTGGATGAAGAACTGGTGTTGTTACAGGTCTTTGGCAGCAATATTTATTCACCAGTGTGGAGGAAACCATTAGCATAATTGTTATGGGTTACTTCTTTACTAATTGCTCTTCTGATCAGGATTTCCAGAGTCAGTAAAAAGAAGTCCTTTTTTAAAAGGAGATGTTCAAATAAAATGATCTCTTCAATGCTCATAAACAATTGTTTTGACTAATCAGTACTTTTTAAAGTAATTACTAGATATTTCAAACGTGGGTTAAAACTCAAAGGTTAAAAATACTAAAGACTATAAGCAAAGTTTATAAATTAGTATCTGCTTTTAGGTTAATTCTTTGCAGAACAGGAATCTTCCTCCTTTCTTTATTTTCTGCTGATCTTTTCCATGCTGCTATTTACAACAACATGGATCCTGGTATTCCAGTCACTTTTCCTTACACCTCCCAGCCTATTTACCTGGTCCATATTTCAACAGTTTGCCTATACATGTGCTGTGTGGGCAGGTGTTTGCTAAAACTGAGATAAACATCATCTGCTGTCACTTCATGCACTGAGCCAGTCATCTCGTTGCAGAAGGCTGTCCGGTCAGTCAGGCATGATTTTCCCTTCACGTACCCACGCTGATTTCACCTTGTCCTTCAGAAGGTTTGAGGTAAGGTCTGGCCTGCAGCTCCCTGCGTGTTCTTCATTCTTGAAGACAGGAGTGTCATTTACTTCCTTCCAGCCCTCAGAAACCTCCCTCTTCTGCCACAACCTTCCAGAGATAACATACCCGTAGAAGACTTTAAAAATAGCATTGGTACTATTTAAAATTCTGTTCCCTTGCCCTTTTAGAGGTGAAATTAGGTTGCTGTTTCATAGCTGTGAATTGCTACTTTTCAGATGCTGTCATCAATGATAAAATAGTTATCAGTGTTAAAATAGCAGTTTTACACCACTTTGTGGGTTTCTTTAAATAGTTCCCCTGACATAACTTTAATAGTGTTCTGCTTGTTGCAGAAGTTGAAAATACATCATAAAATAAAATAGACTTTTAATATCAAGTTTTGTTTCTGTAATGCAAATGTTTTTGTCAATTTTTTTTTCAATAATAAAAGAATATTCTTTTTATCCTCTTTTTTAGTTCATTTGTTTACATACAAAGACATTAATGTGGTGATCAGTGAAGGTAGTGTAATGTTTTGTAGAATTTTAAGAGCAGATGGAATTTCTCTTGCATCTTCTTTCGGGAACTCATTTATTCCTTTGTCTGCAGCTCTTGTCATAAATCGAATTTCATTCTTTGCCATTATTTTTTCCAGTAAAAACAATTGCTCGTTCATTAACTCCTTAAATATCCTTTCCTGACTTTTTACCTAATATTTTGCTGATGCTGGGGGGTTGAGTTTTGTCTATGACTAACAAAATAATTGCTTCATGTTCTTCTTACAACATGCTAAAAAATACTTGTGGTCTTACTGAGTCTAATCTGAACCATCATTTACGAGTTGAAACATGTCTTTAATTTTTTTGTCTGATCAGACTGGTATTGGGAAGCTACAAGCACAGCATTATTGATGCAAATGTATTTCAGCTTTTCTTATATTTGCATAATGCATCGATGTATTTTGAGGGAATGTGTAACAATAAGTGAGCCCCTTCCCCCAGTGTTCTTTCAGGTCCCATTTCCATTTTTACAGAGTCAGAATAAAAGCATAATGGATTTTTTCAGATAAAAAAACCTCAAACCTACAGACTAATCAAAATGTAATGTTAATGAAAACATCTTCTTACAGCATTGTGGGAATCTGAAAAGTAATGAAATTCTTTAAACTAGGAAAGCTGTGATGCGTAGCTTGTGCACTGCTGAATTCCCATTTAAAATGTGTGCTTTCATTTGAAATGTGTCCTGTTTCTCACTATGTCAGGGCATAAGACAATTCTGGAATAGCAGTCAAAGGAGATGTAGAGTATATTTAAGTCTGTAGTCAGAATGCATTAAGCCTCTGCAGGTGATTAGAAAGCAATGATCTAAAAATTGACGTACTGTAGATTGACAAGTCACTGCCAGACATTTGAGTGCACAGAACATCCACGTACCGACGCCAGCCTACCTGCTTAACAGCAAGTGCCAAAGACAACTTCGGTTAGCCTGAGAGAAACTGAGGTGAGCCAGCCTCCAACACCTGGCTTAAGTATGGTGAAGAGCGTACCTGTAGTTACGACTGACTTGATACATAATAAATTGATTTGGGTGTCAGCTTTTCACTGGCTTCAGTTTTCATTCCATCCAGAAGGCCAGCAGTGGCGCTGAAGAATGGGAACATCTTGCTTTGACACGAGTAGGTGAACAGCCACCCAAGTGCACAAGTGTTTCTGTATTGATACTGGTTGTGAACGTGTATCAGTGTCAGGGTGTGTACAGCTTTGGTAAACTGCGTGGTGTTCTGTGGCTAAGTGTTCGCAGAGTAAGTGCATCCAGTTCTAAGGTGTAACCAGAAGCTGCCGCTTAAAGGTTCTGAGCTGATGTCCAGAAACATTAACATGGTTACAGGAATTCTGGTTCTCTCTACTCCTGACAGCAAAATAGTGCAAAACTTAGTTGTGCAGCAGCTGTTTGGGGCACGGGGTCTCCTGCTCTTAACTGCAGGATTTATCTTCTATGGCACGATAAAGTATTTTGGAAGTACAAATACAAGAAAAATGTTAACTAGTTTTTCCTTTGTTTCTTTTAGGACTCCTCCAGGATGGTGTCAAGCAGGTATAAAAGGTATGAGATTTTTATCTACAGTGCGGTTCTTTACACATAGAGTTCTGCCAGAAATAAAGCTGTTTAGGTGGGTGTTTGTAGTAGAGGCCACCACACTGCTACCGTAGATACATTGCTTGATTTTGGCTTAAGGACCAGAAAGATGCAGCAAAGTTGTCCAACCCTCTCTGATATGTTACTATTTTAAAATAAAATCAGTCAGTATTTTGCGGGGTCTTACTAGTGCAGAACAGTTTCCCAAGCAAATGCCTACCTTAACTACACGTTACCTAGGAGCTAGTAGTTTCACAGTTAATTTATGAAGTTCCATCTTCTGAAGTTTTATACAGGAAGATAATTCACAGTAATATTGAAAGAAATGGCTGTGGTTTTGTCATATTGCTGTCTTGGTTATAGGGGATGCTGCCCACGTTTAGCATGTCCTGTTTGCTATTTGTTTGTCTTTGAGCCAAGTGTTATCCCAGTTATTACTCAAGTTCTCTAATCACAACAGTATTTCAGAACCCCTTGATGTACCTGACCAGTGTGTGAAACTTTTGTCCATGTGTAATTAGTATTGATGCAGCTGTCACAAATATTAGAAAAATGTAGTGGAAACATGAGGTCTAAACTACATCAACTGAATCAAGGCACTTGTGTAAACATGTTTTTATTTGACACATGAATGTATTAATTTTTAGATATCCTTTACTCAGGTAAAATGTATAGGTGGTTAATTCATCTGTGTTTGTATATCCTGGTTGTAGAAGTAACTGCAAAGAGCACCTACAATTACCTTGTCTTCACTAGTATATTTTCCACCCCTCAGACGTGTTCACCTGTGGAATCATAGAACCGTTTGTGTAGGAAGGCACCTTCAGAGATCATCTAGTCCAGCACCCCATGTCTACTAGACCAGGTTGCCCAAAGCCCCATCAAGCCTGGCCTTGAACACTTCCAGGGAGGGGGCATCTGCAACCCATTCCAATGCCTCGCTACCCTCATTCTAAAAAACAATAACCAATCCTGCTATGCTATTTCTTGGTGTGGTGCTGTCTTTGTATTTCTGAGTTCTCATAAACCTGGTTGAGTGATGCTTTTTATTGCTGATAGGTTGTTTGGGTTTTTTTAATCACTTTGTCATTGCAGAATAGGTGGAGTTATTGTCACAAGCTTAGTAATGATACAATTTCATGATTACTTTCTTTTTAATCAAATACATTTTAGTTCAGTCTACTTCCTCATCAGTCCCTGTGCAGAATTTCATTGCTGTTGATATCTGCCAAATACTTAGTGGTGTGTGTCATAGTGCTTTGTGGCTTTTCACAAATCTTATCTTTACTCTCTTCACATGCTGTATATCCTCACATGCAAAAACTTGGTTCTCTGGGGGGTGGTAATAAACAGAAGGCTGCACAATCACATTTGTAGTTTATTTGACAATAAGCTAATTCTTCTGAGTAGTAGGAAACTCCAAAGCTGGAAGGTGCTAAAACAAAACTTGTTTGAGCAGTCTTGTTCAGCTAGCTTTAGTTACAGGTAGGATGTGCATTCTTTGTTCAGGAATTTCCCCCCTTGGTACATTCAGGAGGAATCTGACTTGCTGTGAGCTGCTGTTAAATATTTTGTCGTGTAAGTTACCAACTGTCTTACTCATTGCATAGTCTTCAAACCTCATGTTGAAAACAAAGGAATATTTTCCTGTGAGGTCAGCACAGTGCCCAGTGCTTGCAGATACTGTGTGAGTTTTACTCTGACTGTACCTCATCGAGGTGTACAGTGCACACTGTGATTAGAGTTAACAGTATCTGTTGATTTTCCTCAGTATTTGAAAATTTCTACCTATGCTTAAGTAATTTTTCAGGTAAGAGTATTCGAGTAAAGTATGTCTCTCAGTGGCTCCACTTTCTGATGTGAATGCCAAAAGAGTCAAGACCACCGTCCTCCTCTGTTCTGACAGCTTTCAGCTTGTTTGCCCCTTCCAACATCTGCAGCAACAGGTCTGCCTAACAGAAAACAGGCTGCTGCTCTACAGGAACTCTCATTCAGATCACTCGGATCTCACTTAAGTCCCAAATACAACAGAAATGGGATCTGAAAATGCCATTCTGTGATTACACCTAGAGCTGGAATGTGAATGCCAAAAGGCTGAATTGAGACCATAAGCTGCTTGAAGGCTTGAATTTGATCAGCTTAATGTGCTTTTAATAGTTTTGAGTGTACTACTTTAGGTTTTCAAAGCAGGCCAATAGCAAAGGGTATTCTCACAGAGGGACAACCACTTTGAGATCCATTTAAAGCTGCTGTTTGTGCTGTGCTGGTAACAGGTGGTCACTACTTTGTGGGTGGGGAAGAGAATGTTAGTAGACTTTGTAGGCATATAGAAAATGAAAAAAAAATTTTTTTTCCTAAAATCTTGGGCTCTGTTGTAGATGCATTATTTGTCAGGAATGTTCAGGTCATTTTCCCTCATCTTTATTACTGCTGCTCCTTCTTTTTTGCTTACCCCCTCAGCATTTTTCTCCACTTCACTGGTTTCCATTTCTTAGCCCAGCTAGATACTCTTTCCTCTCTCTCCCCCTTTCTCATACATCCTTATATTTAACTGTTGAGGTCCTGGTCTTGTCTGTGTTTCTTCCCCTGTTTTGTCCTCATCCTCTGCCCTCTTCTGACTTCTAGTCTTGACTTACTCCTACCATCCTGGGCTTCCAGTACCTTCTCTTTCCCTTCCTATATAGTTGTTTTCATGCCAACCCAGCCTCTTGGGCCTAGCAAGACAGGAGAGGCTGAAGAGCAGAGAAGGATCTGTGCTGCATGTTCTCATGGAATTGCTGTTCTCCCTGTATGTACAAGTGCTCAGTGAATTGCATAGATTTCACTACCTATTTAATCAGATGCAGTGGCTACTTTGCCTTATATGGATGCAGCAATCCGTGGTTAAACCCTTATACAACACTGCTGAGAAACCCGTTTCACTGAGTGCCCGTTGACTGGAAGACATGTTTACAAATGAGCTCTGGCTGCTCTTGTGTTATTCTACTTGTGTTCTGGCTGACTTGGACAAACTGAGCCTGTCTCCCTGTGCAGTAAAATAAATAAAAGTTTGTGATGAGGTTCTTAATCTGTAATTTTACCCCGTCTTCTGAATTGAATTTAAAATTTTTCATACTTAGACCCTGAAAGTTTGTGTAGGAGTTCCTCTGTAGTTGCTTGATTAACTGCATAAAATGTTTTCAAAAGAAAGCAATGGTTCTGTTGGGATCTGGAGTGGTACTGTAAAATCTATTAAAAGCATGACCAGAACTTTCAGGGTCATACTGACATGAAGGCCACAGGACGTGTTCATGGGCGTATTTGAGAACTGTGAGCTGCTGTCTGTTCTGTGAGCTTCATGTGATCAAAAAGTGTAGATACCCTTTAGTAGTAACAGCCCCAATCAACTTCCTCATCTGTCATTTTCCCTAATCTTTTCTTCATGTGGTACACCTCATTTTGGCCATTCCAAACTTCTGTTATAGTTAACTGGGTCTGCCAGTTTTCATGCTGCTTTGTGGAACAGTTATGTTAAAGCAACGAGCACCTTGCCATTAGTAAGAATGTTTTGTTCTGATTTGGGTCTGATGCTGTCAGCATACCTGGTGTCATCACTGATTTCTCAGACAAGAGAGTGACAAAGTGTGTATTCTGTTTATTGCAGTAGCGGAGTGTATTCTACATGTAAACATGCATCATGTTTCTCTTGAGTTCTGTGTGCTAAAAAATTTGTAACACTAAAGCAAGATACGTAGGTGGACATAGGAATACTTTTATTAGCACAGAGAGTTTGTTTTAAGAGCTTATTTTTTAAGCCTGCCTACTAGCTTTTGAACCAATTTAACTTCTTTTTTAGAAATGTCTTAAACTGAAAAGAAAACCCTGCAAATCAGGATTTAAAATAACTTAGAAGATTTTTGCATGGTTCATAGATCAGACAGATCAGGCTGGATCAGTTTACAGAAAGAGTTAGATTAAAATCTCTTCGTGGTTCAGGGGTGTGTTCCCCTTATAAGTTTGCTTATTAGTGGAAATGAATACAATATGGTATGGTTTCATGATTTCCAGACCGAATGTCGGAAAGGTTTTTTCCCCTCTTTTTAGGATCAGCACACTGACAAGGAACCCAACAGGTAGAGACTCTGGCTTGCTAGTTCTGGAAGACTACATTGTACTCAAGTTTAACATTCATGCAAGAGTTGAAAAACAAATGAGGAAGAAGAGCTCACAAGTAGGGAAGGAGCTCGTTGGAGGTGCTCCGAAGGAAATGTCAGTGCTGAAATTCTCTTGCTCAGTGGTTTTAAATTACTACAAAGCTTAAACTGTAACAATTTACATTCCATCATACTAACCTTGGTCTCACTAATTTTAAAAAAAAACAAACAACAAAAACCAACCAAAAACCAAAACAGCTGCAAAATACTGTTTCATAACACTATGCCCAGACTTGCCTGTGTCTGGGAGTTCTGCAGCGAGGGTTGGCTACAGAAGCATTGTCTCACCTAGCTTGTTACCTTCAGGCCACTGCTACGGAGATAGGAACTCTCAAAATAGACAGGTATCACTCAAGGTGCTTCTCTTGACTGTTGTATCCCCTTCTCAGCCAATGTTGATGTTCTGAGGAGGAAGAGGGGCATAGGGTTTATTTCTGCAGAAGTATTTGAAGGTCTAGGTTGAGCTGGCTGCAGTTCCTCGCTGTCCCTTGTGCCAGGCAGTGCTCATGCAACAGGACAGGGCTACGCTTCAGGGAGCCACTGTGGCTGAAGGGTGATGGCTTCCTCTTGCTGGCCTCTGGATTGCTGCATCAGCTCCTTGAATGGTTTCCTGCTCAGTCACCTGAAGACCAGAGCCAGGAAAAGTAGAGGAGGCTAGGAATACGTGGCTGTAGAGAAGACAAGATTGCCTTTCTGTAGCTCAGCTCTGAAAGCAATGAACTGGGCTTAACTGGTCTGAAGTGAGAGAAGTCCAAGGTGGCCTATTTAGAAATACTGTCCTTTGCTTATTCTTCCAAAGAAGCTATGAGCAACTGACTGGATTGCAGTGATGTAACCAATTAATAGTTTTCTAATCAAGTAAAATTACAATTGTAGCAATGAAATGTATTGTACTTTAAATCAATGAAATCTTGTTTTGAGTGTGTGATTTTAATCGGATGAAATTGCAATTGGGGCAGTGCTTCAGGAAGGCATTGGGAGAATCAAAGAGGCATTGGAAGGAGCAAGATGTATTCCACCTGTCCATAATATTGCTGTTAAACCTGCCTCTGTGTGAATAACTAGTTTTATTTTAAAGGAAAAGACCAGAACATCATTCGGAAATGAAACTGTGTAAGAGCAGTCAACCTGCAATGTGGGTTGATTTTCCTATATGATTGTTATTTAAGTACAGCCAGAAAAATCTTTGAAAAGCAAGTCGTCTTAAGCTGCAAAAGTGTTTGCTGTTTTCAGCATTCTCATATAGGTATGCACATTTAAAATGAGGTTTTGATAGGGACTAATTCCACACCTCATTGAGCAGGCCCTTTGAAGCCGTAGGGAGGGATGCTTCTATCCAGATGCACTTTCATTTGCTGCTCTCTGGGTGAGAACTCTAATTCAGCGTGTGTATGGCTACAAATACAATCTCAGATACACTTCTTGAAAGATGATTTTAAGAAGCACTGTTTCCTGCAGCCACAGCCTGTGACTAGATGTTTGGACTGGAGTTGTTGAAGGAGTCATGTGCACACGTTACTCGATCGCTAAGAAAGTGGGATATGTTTTGAATTGCATTCTTGAGCAGTGACTCTAAATTACTTCAGCTTGAAGACCCCTGTCCTTTTTCTTCTGGTGCTAAGGACTGCTTTTACCCAATGCTCGTCTACTGACAATAGACTTGCTTTTCTTTCATACCTTTTGTGAGATTCCAGCAACTTCCAAGTTACAAAGTATTTGTAAACCTTTATTCAGTTAGGAAGTGGAGGAAGCAAGGTTTCAGTTGCAGTCCCAAACTAGTAAGGTTCTTCTGTCATTTGCATGCAATTTCCCCCTCCCTCTCCAAAAGAAGGCATAAACCCAGTTTGTTTCCTTAGTAGTGTACAAAGCTCTTCAGTTTTTACAGATTAGTAGTAGTGGTAGTATTGTTGTTATGTGTTTATTAAAAATATTATTAAAATATACAGGCTTTATTTCCATAGAGATATCTTTGTTGGGGCTGGTTAATAGGTATTTTCTCCTAGTAATACATAGACACCAAGATCAGTGATTCTGTTACTCTAAATAAGCTTTCTTGTTTAAGGCTCACAAAGTGACTACAATTACATTAGAGATACCTCTGCTGTGTCCAGCATGGCACACATGGCTGTGTGCTTGATATTGGTTGTAACAGCCAAAGTAATGAACTTTGTATCTGTCACATTCCTTGTGTTAGATTACAGTTTCATACCTCCCTGAATTTTTAACCCTATTTCCTAGAAGTCTGCATGAGATGTCCTTTGTGCTTGCTGATATGTGTTCACTAGGGTCTGCTTCCCAGTGGAACAGATGAGGAAATTTCTGAGTTTGAGTTTCAAGGAAAATACAGAAATGTCTTAATTTGCTGTATTAATGAAACCCTTCCTATCGAGGTGCCCTTTCTTCTCACTTCCCTGTAGGATCATCTGCCAAGATCACTTACTGGAGCTGAGTTGAGGTACTACAGTGTTGGCAAAAGGGCTCCTTTCGGAGTGATGAAATATTGAGCCTTTTTTGTGTGGTCTGTCCTTGTGACATTAACAGTACAAACCAACACATCTTTCTGAAAGCAAAACAATCTAGAATTTATGGAGTTAAGCTAAAATATTTCTCTTATGTTGTGTTGCAACATGCGTATCCGGTCCTAGAAATTTTTATTTTTTTTTTAAATCTTCTAGATGAATAAACAGTGCTAAATATGGTAATAAAATTAAGCTACAAAATTCCTTGCAATTGTGTCAGTGTGCCTTGGAAACTTCACACATACTGGAGCAAACCAATTTTTATATCCATGAAAAGACATCATTTAGCCAGATACTCCTGCTTTTGATTTGCACTGTATCCATCTAGATTTGCACACTGTCAGCAGGGGTTTTCTGGAGTTATGAAATGGAACACTGGTAAATGAGCACATGAAGCATATATGCTCCTGTGTTTTAAATGAAATGTTATAGGGATACTCGGTGCCTTTCATTCTTTCCCTACATGCTCTAGCAAACCACTGTATACGTATTTCATCTGTGTGATCTCACAGAATCTCAGACTGGTTGAGGTAGGAAGGGACCTCTGGAGAGCATCTTATCCAGCCCCTATGCTCAAGCAGGGTCACCTAGAGCTGGTTACCCAGGACTGTGACCAGATGGCTTTTATAGAATCATAGAATCACAGAATGCTTTGTGTTGGAAGGGACCTCAAAGATCATCTAGTTCCAACCCACCTGCCATGGGCAGGGACACCCTCACTAGGCCAGGTTGCCCAAGGCCCCATCCAGCCTGGCCTTGAACGCCCCAGGGATGGGGCTTCCACAGCCTCTCTGGGCAGTCTGTGCCAGGGCCTCACTGCCCTCACAGTAAAGAATTTCTTCGTAACCTCTAACCTAAACCCGCCCTCTTCCAGCTTGAAGCCATTGCCCCTTGTCCTATCACTACACTCCCTGGTGAACAGTCCCTCTCCCACTTGCCTGCAGGACCCCTTTAAGTATTGGTGTGCTGCAATTAGGTTACCCTGGAGCCTTCTCTTCCCTAGACTGGACAAGCCTAACTCTCTCAGCCTGTCTTCATAGGAGAGGTGCTCCAGCCCCTTGATCACTTTCGTCGCCCTCCTCTGGACTCATTCCAACAGCTTTTCGTCTTTCCTGTCCCCAGAGCTGGACACAGTACTCCAGGTGGGGTCTCACAAGAGCAGAGGGACAGAATCACTTCCCTTGGCCTGCTGCTTTTGAGTATTTCCATTCACATTCTCCTGGTGAAGACTAAAAAGGGGGTTTTGTTGGTTTTGGGGGTGGGTGTTTTTTTGGTCTTTGGCTGTTCAGCTGTATATTTTCAAAATCAAAGAAGTGTGATTTTTGGTGGATGGAGAAGGGTAAGATCTGTATCTGCCTGGTCCCAGAGCAATCTGTACTCTCTACTGCTGCTCTTAACTATTCATTAGATTTTACATTGAAGGTAAATAACATTGCTATTAGGAAGAAAATACTACTAGGGCACTGTTAAATTTGTGAGTTTGAAAGTGTTTGGCTTCACCTGTCTATTTTTAGATCAGTAATGTTTTTTTACACAGCAGTCGAGATGGAGAATGGGTAAGCTTTTAACAACTAGCTCATGTGCACTTGCAGTGCTTATCTGTTGAGATTCCTCAGCAGGGATTTTTAAAGGAATAGACACATGATCTAAAGGAAAATACATATCACCAGTTAATGAGTAGGAGCCTGGCAACTGAGTTAGGACAAATTGTGGTGTATCCAAGTCCTGAAGTGGACGTGGCACCCAATTAATACGTTGGGCAGCATCAGTTTCTCAGTTTGGTTTGATTTCTGGTTCCTTGCAGGCCATATCCACCGTTCTGGAAAGTCAGTTGATGTGTGTGAGCTTCTTACATTTTGAACACATACTCGGTTTTCATCCTTTGTGTTCTCATCTCCTTAAAAAGGTGTTTGGTTTAAACTCTATGGTGGTACTTTACTTTTCAAAATACAATGGTTTAGCGTGTTTTTTAATGTTCACAGTCCATGAAACTTTCCAATCTTGAAAAATAAGATTGGACAAGTATGTCTTAAAAGCTGATGTCATGGGAGCTGCATTCTCCAAGTACTTGACTCTCAGGGCAGTGAATTTAGTGAGGTCTCAGCCACACAAGAGCTGTGCAGTAAGTTCTCTGCAGTTTATTACACTGACCACTGAGTGCTTTGGGAAGCCATTCTTGTTACTTCTTTGTTCTTGCCTCTGTAGCACAGCTAATGCACCAGAAGATGATGCTGCAAACAGATACACCCGGACGGACAGGACAGGGTACAGCAGGTACAGCAGGGATGCAAACTCTTCTGGCGGTTCCATACCAAGCAACGCTTTGGAAAAGAGGATTGAGGAACTTGAAAGGGTGAGTACCAGCTAACATCTGCTTGGCTTGCATCCAAAGTAAAGTACCTTTGAAACTCCAGGGGGGATTTTACAAGTATAATACATAAAAATGCTTGAAGTACAGATAGTTATGTCTATAAAAACGTATAAAGAGTCAGACTGACTGAAAAGAATGTGAACTTCCTAATCACAGACACTTAGTTTTCATTTGGTATGTAAGTGAGAAATAATTGAGGTAAAGACAATACACTTGAAGAGCCTCATGGCACACCAACACAGGGCAGATAATGGGGCAAGGGCTCACTGGCTGTTCAGAAAATTAGCAAGCTTGTTTCTGATCTTCGTGGTTTGGATTTTTTAATGTACTTAAATATATAATTTAATTGGCATCCTGTTATTTGTTAAAGTATGAAGCAGTTAAAATAGACATTTAAAACAAAATTTTTAATTACTTGAGACATCCTTCATACAAAAAATTTTGAGAAAATATAATAATGTTACAGCTGAGTTTTTCACCTAAAACAGTATTTTGCTAAATAATGTCACCTATTGTGTAAGTTGTTACTAGCTTCTCTGTCTTCTTCTGAGGTGGATTTTTGTGGGTAACTTACCAAATATTTCTGACTTCATATGGATGAAAATTACTAAGTGAATACAATTGGAATTGAGTTTTCTGGAAAAGCTTAAAATAAAGCATCTTTCATAGAAACTACCATATATGTTTTTTAAAAGACTTGGGGAAGCCTGATTAAAAGGAGTAACTCTCCCAATGTAACAAATTTGGAAGGTAATACTTTACATTTACTTGCTTCTGTTTTGGGCTCCAATGCAATTTTGCATTCATGCTTAAGTTAAATATGAATTAAAATATGATCTCTGGAATCAGAGATATCACACAGCTTTACTATGGGTAAAATATTTTCTTAGATGTGATTCTTTAGCTCCTTGGAATATAAGGGCTTGAAGATACTGGTTATTGGTAAGTGTGTATGGCTTTTTTCTTTTTTTCTTTTAAACAGTAATAAAGTTACATTTTAAACTTCATTGTATATTCTCGTTTTAGGAACTTGCAAAGGAGAGACAGGAAAATGTGAGATTAATGAAGGTGACACAGGACAAAGAGGAGCTAATTGGAAAGCTGAGGGAAGAAATTGATTTACTAAACAGAGTAAGCATGTATTTTCTTATATGGTGATATATAAATAGGGATTTAAAGTCTGCATTCTCTGTGCTCTTCTTCAGGTACCTGCATCCACTGGTCACAGTCAGAAAGTGTGGGGGGGGGTTTGAGTAATGTTTCAAAAAGCATATCAGTAAGTTACTTCTGTTTGTCATGATTAACTTCTGTAAGTTGTCTGCTATTGGAATACTTGAATTCTTGTTGCTACAAACACATGGATGAAGCATTCTAGAAGCAAAAGGGCTTTACTGCCTCTTCTTTCCAAATTTGGTGCATAGCATATCAGGAAATAATAAGTTGGGGGTTGACAGTTTTCTCAATAAATTGCTACCCAGGACTTTGTTAGACAAAGTAATTATAAATTCAATTTCATTTTAGTTAGCTTTCAATTACTAATAATAGTTTAGGTGATCTTGGAAAGTATTTTATATTCTGTAAGTATTTTATATTCTGACACATATTCTCATACTCTGTTGTTGATTCCCAAGTAAAGTTCAGAACATGACAGGGTCAGGAGACTTGGGCTAGCATCACTTAGGCAGGAGACAAGGGGTGGGGTGGTTTGAGCCTGGCTGGTGGCCAGATGCCCGCAAACGTCACTCTGTCACTCCCCTTTTCAGCTGGACAGGGGGGAAAATACATATGGAGAAGCTCAGGAGTCGTGATAAAGACAGGGAGAGATCATTCCACAATTAGTGTCACGGGCAAAACAGACTCAACACAGAATAAAAAAGAAAACCCATCTAATTTATTACACTACACTACATACAGAAGTAAATCAGAGTCAGATAATGAGAAGTGCAACTGGATCTTAAAACACCTCCCCCACCCCTCCCTTCTTAGTAGACAGCTTTATTCATTTCTCTCCTTTCTTTCCCCCTACCCCCCTAAGTGTCACAACGAGACCGGGATGGGGGTTTTGGTGGTCAGATCCTCATGAGTTGT
>VZTU01002004.1:54960-100416 GCA_013400835.1 Zapornia atra | reverse complement strand
GATTTTGAAGTTTAGCCTAAGAAAGTTGCATGCATATAGTTTTTGTTACCTTAAAACTTCAAGGCAACTTTATCATATAATAACCCCAACCTTTCCAGAATTGCTGGTAGTTTTCATAATATATATTTAATGACTGTAACAGTTTCTTAAATTTCAAATCCAGGTATTGTTGTTACACCTTGGATTGTTTTGGAAATGAAATAGTTAATTTTGTATTTGTGTATTCTAACAAGGAGGAAATTTGCAAAGCTTGAAAGTGTTTTTCAAGACACACATGTTCTGAGATGCCTTGATGTTTTCCTTCACAGTGGATGAGGACACAGTTTAAAACATTCATTTAGGGGTTTCAATGGTATGGAAGGTTTGTGTAGGCCCTCTGAACTATGGTATACACCAATGAATATTGCTTTTAGTGTTATTCAAACGGTAAGATGTCCCTTAATTTACCATTTGCATGGAATTAAACATTTGAAGTAATAAAAAAACCCAGTTGAGATGTATGCCTTCTGAATAAATATGAAACTTTCCCTGGAAGAACAGCTGGCTTCCTTCTCTGTGTACTAGGCAGGAAAGATACATACCAATTCAGGGCACGGGATGTCAGACACATGGACGTGTCATTAAGGAGTTAATGCTGAACACACAGATACTAATACGAATTTGTAAATGAGGTATTCCATGAACTGTATTTCACATACCTTTTAAACCAAGGAACAATACCAACAAAGAAGATAAACAAGAATTACTTGTCTTCATGTTACCTCTTCTTGGTTTGCTTATGCATTGACTAAAAGCAGCAGTAATGCCAAAATTAGGAATTTTTTTAAAAAACTTGGACTGAAGGGAGTATTTGGCAGAAGTACTCCTGATACCCTGCCTTGAAGAGGTGGTGGTGGTGGCAAGGGGAGTGTCCAAATATTTGAAACCAGTAATGCTTCGGGCAGAATGATGAACAAAGGAACTTTTGGGAACCCACAGATAAAGCACCTCAGGATGTTATTGTTGTGTGTTATTATACAAATGTAAAGGTCTTCACGGTTTTAAAAATTCCCACAAATTATATCTTGAAGCATAAGACTTCTGCTGAGGAAGGTTTAAATGTTTTTGTTAGGAGAAAAAAAAATGGCAACAACAATTTATTACTTACATTATCAGGCTCTTGGGAGATGTTCAGTAGATTCTAAGGAAAATGATTTTATTACACAAAACATTAATAATTTTGTCTAGTCATTACTTGCCATTAACTTTTTGTTTCAGGAGGGGGTACCCTTACAGTCAAGCTCAAACACAGAGTGTTTCTCCTAGGGAGATTTGAAGGTGTTAAATTAGTGACCTTACTAGCAATTCCTTAACCCGTATCCACACCCTCATCAATCCAACACCTCGATTCCTCTCAGCTGTGTGATTTTAAAACAGAGAGACTGCTGTAAGCGGGAACCCACCTCACTTGGGAAGGCTAAGTGATTCCTGGTTGAATCTGGGTGTTAATTTACCTAGGCTAAATTAATTTACTGGGGCTTTTTGTTTTGGGAGGGAGGAGCGTGTGCTAGTACACGGTATTAACTGTATGGGTAAGTCTCTGGGAGATATCTGAATTTTCATGTCTTGAAATTCATACCAAACATACCTGTACGTCTGTGTTCTGGGTAACTTGGGTCATCCAGGAAATCTCACCAGAAAAGTACTCCTGTTGACTTTTTAAATTACTTTTTTTTCCAAGCTACTTCAATAATGATCAGCACGTAATTCCTATTTTGAAAAAGCAAAACAATACTCCTGTTATGGTCACATGCTGTTGTATAGAAAGCATACACTGTATCCAGAGCTGGAGGTTAAAATTGTGCAGAAGTATTTTCATCATTGAGGATATGCACTAATGCTTGTGGGATTTATTCCCAAAAGAAGTTCAATCGTATAAAAGTTGGTGATTTTTACAAGGAAATTCAAATTTTCTCATTTTTCAAATAATTAAATGGCCATGTTTAAGTTCAGTGTTACTTGATGTATATATTAACTGAATAAGTGCAGTCTGTATTTGCAAAGGAGTGGGGTTTTTCTGTCTTTAAAGCAAAACTGTTCCTGGTTAATCACCAGGTTTGTATTTACACATCCGGAGATCAGTTATTTCTGCATTAGGTTGGCTCTGAATTTGAGAAAAAAGGGTAACAAGGAAAAGATCAATGACTTCCAAAGTAGAAAGCATAACCTAATGACTTCATTTTTTTATTTAAATTCAGCTGTACTGAGAATTAGTTGTGGAAGGATTGGCCATAAGCACTACAGAAGATACAGGGGTTTCAGTATGCTGGAAACAACTGATTAACCGACATCAAAGTTCTTTCCCACTTGTCTGGTATCATTACAGCGTGCAAAAATCACTGCCATAAGAAAGACCAAAAGGAATACTGGAGATCAAATGTCTTCTTTAACATTTTGCTAGGAGAGCAGAGTTACCCTGACTCCAGCTGTTTCACAGTTTTCTGTAGGTTCTTTGTGGCTCACCATTTCCAGCTTGAATTGAAAACAGATAGGTACAAGTAACCAAGAGGAAGGGCAATTATTGGGAAACAAACACATGAGTAGAAACTATGGATACCATTGACATATGAATATCAGTATTTCTTCTGCTTAAACTCTTCAGGGAGATGTCAGCTGAGTTGGGGTCCGCTTGCATCAGTATTAGTGATTGTAAATGTCAGATATTTTTAATAAGAAACAACTATTTTAGCTGGAGAATTACCCTTGCAAGCCATGTCTTAAAACTTAGTACAATAAAAGAACATTTTTGCTGGTACCTGTAGCTGCTGAGACTGAGGAGCTGAGAATTATACTTCAAAGTTTTGTAAAAAATGAAACAAAGGAATTCTTGATCTTTTAATTTAATTTGATTGTTCACTACAAATCTGTTCTATGCCAGTCATTCTTCTGTCAATACCTGCTAAAATTATTGACACCACCATTTCTCTAAGCTTTTCTACTTCTGTTATTAAGCATTTATTAGGACTACTTTAAATATATCCAGGACAAAAAGGACTTTGAGATATGTATTTTTTCCCCATGTATATTGACTTGTTATTGCAAGTATTTGTCCACCATTTTTCCTTGTACTGTAGTGGATGTATATTACCTTGTTAATTTAATCCTTTTGCTCTTATTTCTGGATTTATGGTGTAACTGTTCTTGTTCAGGGCTAGTTATGATTTTTTTTTTGTTCTGGAAAAATTGTGATAGTTGAGTTTTCCTCTGAAAACATAGTCTCATAATCATAGTGCAGAGACATTTTCTATAATTATCCATTTTATGCATTTTAAAAGTTGAAACATCATTAAGCTATACATAACTAAATATCCATTTTTAGTTTTGAACATCAACTAGTTGTGATATTATTTGTGATACCAGAGTAAAGATGATGTTGAGATTCTTGCTATTGCAGGTACAAGATACGTGTTTAATCTAACAATAAAGACCGTGTGCCTTTGTCCAAATAAAACTCAATTCTTCTTAATCCAGGCTGACTACTTAATTGTGTTTAAAGGAGAATTAATATTGTTTGACTAAAATTCTAACTGGATTTTTCACTCATACTGGGAAGCTCCCAATGAGAACTGCTAGAATTAGTTTCATGTTCAGATTCAGGTCTTCAGCACTGTGTGTGTTTGCACATGCACAAAAGAGAGATCTGCGTATTTCCATTATGCTAAGTACATTTGTGTCAGCAATGTAGTGAGGACCCTTCCAGCACTTCGATGGAAATGACCTTTTCCTGTACCTCAAGGCTGAAGTATAGCCCTTCCCAGGAAGGGGTTTTGAAGGCTGTTACAGCGCTGCTTCTCCAGAAATCAAGTGAATGAGCTTCACAACAGATTTAATTTCTGAAATTTCTGTAGGAGTACATGTTTTCCTGTGCAGGCAGAATCATTAAAGACAACCTCCTTCTCATTCTTTGCTGCTGGCTACACATAAAGAGAACAAGTGGATCATCCGTAAACACTGGGGAGATAGTAACTGTATCACAGGCTATCATTCAGTTTGCAATAGTGTTTTTAAAAAACAACTTGAAGTATAAATATCCTAAGAAACCGTGTGTTCAACACCATGGTTACTTTATGGATAAGACATTAGGAGCATTTGCACTTAGTGAGTTTAAAGAAGTTATGTGAATTTGGTTTTTAGAGTTGTTATTCCTACAGTTTACTTCCTTTATGAAAGCCCAGTTACCTTCAGATTTCATTAGGTTTTAAAACACAAAAGTGTGTCCTTCCACCGTTTTTGCCTTTGGCATTTTAGGTTCTTGATGGGAAGTTGTAGCTCCAAGTACAGAAGCGTTGTTCTGTGCTCCTCCTTTAGCCACTGGATTTGCCATGCACTATCTACCTGATCTTAGCACTCAGTGTGTTTTCCTTTGTGTGTTCTATTTTTTTCTCTCACAGTCCAGCATTTCCTTTGTCTATTGTACTTTTGGTGTCTTGTCATTTCACTTGTTCATAGAAGCTTCAGATGGTATCTGTGAAGTCTAACAATGTCCATAAAACCAATTTTTGCTGGATTTCTTCCTTTCTTAAACAGACTTCAAACATTTGTGTGAGAATTTTTTCTCAATTGGTGAATAATTACACTGTGGAACGTACTGCTGCTGGAAGTTGCTCTGGGGCGCCAGGAACTTACCAAGGCTTTGAGAGGGATTGAATATTGATGTGGCTATTGAGAAGATCACTCGCTGCCGTTGCACCATCAAAAGTTCTGTTAGTCTCCAGCTATTGAAAAGGAAACCTTGTAGGAATCCCACCTGTAAGAGCAATGCTGATATACAGGCAGCATTTGGGCAGGAGTCAGCAGCAGAGATGTCCTTCTGGCGTGTATCTTAACAGTCCCAAAGAGCCCTGTTCTGTATGGAGGTGTGGTGGTTTTCCACCTACATCTGCAGGTTTGCAGCTGAGAGCTTCCAGTCTAGCAGGTGACAGCCTTTCGAGTATGGAAACATGCTTACGCTTCGTTTACTTTTCCTTGAGCGGGAAGGTCTAATTACACGGCCAATAGCCAGACCCCTCCTGAGATGGTATCTCAGCAGGGATTTCAGTTCAAGCAAAACTGACTGATAGTTTCTGGTTTCACTCAAGACATTGAAAGTAATATTCAGCACTTGACACATTTGAATATTTGATTAGGAAATGGGTGGAGTCCCTTACAAGGATAAAGAGCACTTCGTTTTCTTAGGCAAAGCCAAGTCTCCCGGGCCTTTTCTTTAAGGGAAGGTTGCTGCCTCTGGGGAAGGTAGCCTTGAATGCCTTTAAACGGCCCAAGCATGCAAAACAGGGATAGTAATTAGTGATGGGGTTGTAGTGGATGTTGCTAAAGGAGGAGGAGGAGGAGGAAAAGTGGGGTTCTCTTTCTTTTTTTTAAATTTGTATTTTTGGCTTTCCTGAAGAAATATGTCGGTGGTGTTACTTGCTGAGAGATTGTATGATAAACTTTGGCAGCAGTTGTTCAAGGTTTAGAATCTTTGAGGTAAAAGATACCATCTTCAGCATCTTTAATTAACGCCTTTGACTCATAGGTATTTGTTATGTGGTAAAACTCTGGTACAGATAGTGTCAGATAAAAGCCCTATCTGCACTGCAGAGAGAATAATCCGAGTCTACGCAGATTTCTAATTAGTATGCTGAAAAATCTTTAAAATATTAAATACCATAGGTATCAAACTTTGTTTTGAGGTTTGGACGTTCATTAATAAGGGAGGCAACGAAACTGTATGTGTATTTGGTGCTAATACTCTGCCTTTCTTCTAGTAAACACAAATGCTGTTGAAGATGAACCAGTTGTATAGTTGATCTTCTCATTGTTGACTTCTTGAGGTGTTTCAGCTAATAAAACCTGCACTTTCTGCAATAGAGAAACGATGCACGTTACTGTGCAGCGACAGCGAAAATGGGAACTTAATCTCTGCTTAATCTTTTAGGGTGGGAACTCAAGCAATTTTTATGGGTTTCTCCCTTGATGAAATGACCTGAAGATACTTAGATATTACAGGCTCATCCAACAAGCTGTTGTGTAATCTCGTGCAGCAAAGCAGCATTAACTCTTGCCCTTTCTTTGTACCAAGGTATTTTCTGAGAAACTAAAGCATAATTTAAGAAGGAAAGCAGCTCTTTTCTGTTGCACAAGATTATATTTGAGAAAACTGCAGCTTGGTAATTGGCATCTTGACACATTCTCCATTAGTATTTATCTCTGGAAATCAGATTTTGTAGACCGAGAGCCTGTGGAATGAAATCTTTGTTTTTCTCTCTCTCAGAAATGTTAATCTCTGCTTTTGCCTGGAGGCTCGTTACAACAATGATGCATTTTAGAGCTTAAAATTTTGATTGCAACAGGGTAAGTGTGGTTACAGCCAGCTACCAAGTATATTTAATGGGTGGGGACAATAAAACCACTGAAGCTTTGCAAGTTGAGACTCTCTAGAAATAACTCTCATATTTCTCGGTGAAGCAATTATATAGAAAATGCTAATTGTTCCCAATTGAATCACTCTTTCTTCCCATTTAGCTGCTTCTACTCGCTATAGTTTGTAATAAAATATCACTTAAGAACTTCTGTAATTGTGTAGTTCTGGCTTTGTATGAGAATTGACATTTAAAAAAGACCAACCAATTCCAATTTTCACTTTCCAGTTTCTGGGATTTATTTAAGGGAGAAGAGAAGGACAAAATGTATGGGTTGAGACTGTGCAGGATTGACTATTAGGAATGGGTGCATAAGAAAGAAGAAAATGTAGGCTTTCTCCAACTTGTTTCCATACAGTTTTCAACAGCAAAAGGATGAATAACTGGATAATTTATTTAATAAAAATCTAAAAATGGTTTGGTTATTACCATAGTATAGTTAGTGGTTTTATGAGAAAAATAGGATCTCCAACCTTTCATTTGCTCACCTGTACACAGATACTTTAAAAAGAAAGGAATATGACTTTCCACCCTACAAGAAATGCAAATTACTGTCTAAAACCACAGCTTTGACCATGTCTTTCCTAGACGAGGCTGGGCTGTAGATGAGTGGGCAGAAATTTTGGACATTACTTTCCAAATTCTACCTGATTTTTGTTATCACTGGTAGTATCAGTATGCGTGGTATTTGATTTGGGAATCTGTAGGGCTAGCCCCAAGTATTTAGACTTCTAGCAGAAACGTTGATAGAGCTGACACTCAGGATATGGTGGGTGGGACCCCCTTGCTAAAGCATCATTGCCTTATGGAGGACTTGTGATTTCCTTGCTGTGAGACCCTTGTTCCTCTGTCCTGCATGCTGAAATATGACAGTATTCTTTGGGAGATCTGTAAAGTTCAAAAGGCAGCTGCCCTTAAGGGATGCCAAGTAGTAGTATGCAACTGTTACAGAGCAAAATAAACAAAAATCATATTAAAAACAATTTAAATTTACTGTTTCTAAGCTGCTTAGTACATTTCAGTGTAATTCATGATGCCTGTTCTAGAGTGGTGGTGCTTGTGTGGTTTTTTTTAGGAAAACACATGGAATAATTACAAATGTATGAATCAGAGGTTTATGTTTACGAGGTGTAGAATGATATTTTATGTAACTGAAAAGCTATATGCAGGTGCTCCCTTTGCATCCATTTAAATAGCTGTACTTGTTTGAAAACGTTTTTCGTTACAGAAAATGCTAACTAGAAATATCAGCAGTTTGCTGCTGGTGTAATGACCCATCACTTTTTAATGCTAAAAATTTTTAGTCAAGAAATTGATGCTTTGAAAGTCGTATTCCTGTAAGACCTGCAATGATTAACTGTATTGTAAGTCATACCTAAGACTACTTGAAAAGGAGGTAAAAGTAGACATTATTTCCATTTTCCTGGTTTCTTTAGTATTCCTTAACATTCACTGCTCTTATCTGTTTCAGTGAGATTTTGTACGTGTGGTTGTGGTTGATCTGCATCGCAGCAGGAGCAAGATGCTCCTCTGGGTGTGCTCTTCTTCCTGTTCTTCATTCGCATCCCTCCCGAGCATCTGTCAGCAGTCTCCAGTGAGAAACTCTACGTAGGGATCTCATCCCTTTTATTTGGCAACTTGTCCATTGAGCTTACATGGCTTTTTGAATGCTCTTTAGTATTTCAGCTGAGGCAGTTGAGAGCAGAAAGAATTGCACTGGCTTCCTTCTGTGGGAGCGTATTGCAGTATTTGGAGGCTGTTCCTGGCAATAACTGTGTAACTTGCCCCACTGGTAGAAGAAAGTGGATTGCTCTGGGATTTCTACTAAGAGCTGGAACTGTTTGCTGATCCAGAGGCAGCAGCAACGGGCAGGTGTCCACAGGACTGTCTCTGTAATGCAGAGCAATGCGCCCTTCTAGGCTTGGGTCCCAGAGATCCACAATGAGGGCATAAATTGGGTGTTAGCTCATGTGAGAGGTCACAGTAGTACTCGAAGTAGAAACTAAAGTCCTGTATTCAGAAGCATGTTGCTGAAATGGATGAATAAAGCTGGTGTCTTCAGTCTGTTCTGTGGGTAAGTGAAGTTGCAGACTTCTCAGGTGCTTTGCTTTAGTGCTTCTGTCTAATCTGTAGCTAAATAAAGGCTGAAGCTTTTCAGGTCTGTCACTTCATTGTCCTTTTTTCTTCACCAGCATTGACTTATTTCTTAGGACACTTCAAGCAACGATGAGTAGACCTCAGTCAAGTACTTGGGGGTTCTACGGTAGAAGAGTGTAATTGTCCTTTTTCTTGGTTTCATTAGCTTCTGTTACCTCTTGCCCTCTGGATACCTCTTGAAATTTTTAGTGCGTAAGCTGAAATACACTGTGGTTATAATCTGAATCTGTGGAGGGTTATCCTAGCAGATTGCTATTTACCTCTGCAGTTGGGAGTGTTCTGTGTGTTTTACTCATTTTTTAATGCCACGGAGGCAAAGCCACTTAACTGAAGGGCTCAGGAAATGCCTGTATCGATGCTGCCAAATACTCAATATTAGCAATCTTTTCTGGCCCTGTGCTGCAGCCAGAGCCATGTGATTGCAGAAAGTAAACAGGTAAAGTACCTACGCAGGGAGCCAGAGCTCCAGGTAAGCCCTTCCTGTTGGTTTTTTTCTCTCTTGGGCCGCGCACCAGATCATAGAATCATAGAATAGAATCACAGAATATCCTGAGCTGGAAGGGACCCATAAGGATCATCGAGTCCAACACAGGACCAGCCAAGTCAGAGCATGGGACTGAGTGCATCATCCAGGCACTTACAGAACTCAGCCAAGCTCGGTGCTGTGACCACTTCCCTGGGGAGCCCGTTCAGTGCCCGACCACCCTCTCAGGAAAGAACCTCTTCCTAACATGCAACCTAACCCTCCCCTGTCACAGCTTCATGCCATTCCCTGGGGTTCTATCACTGGTCACCAAAGAGAAGAGATCGGCACCTGCCCCTTCTTCAGACTGCAATGAGGTCACCCCTCAGCCTCCTTTTTTCTTGGCTGATCAAAACAAGGGACTTCAGCCTCTCCTCGTAAGACTTCCCTCCAAACCCTTCACCACCCTTGTTGCCCTCCTCTGGACACTCTCCAATAGTTTTGTGTCCCTCTTGTACTGTGGCGCCCAGAACTGCACACAGCACTAGAGGTGAGGCCGCACCAGCACAGTGTAGAGTGGGACAATCCCCTCCCTGGACCAGCTGGCCATGCCATGCTTGATGCACCCCAGGGTACAGTTGGTAGGCTGTACTGCCCACTAAGCTGCTGCCACTGGACAGCTGAACCAACGTATTCCAGGGCAGTATCATTAACTGGGTGCTGATACGAAAACCCACTGGATGGGATGAATCAGCTTCCATCTATTTGCAAATCAGCAGAATGTCACGTTCCTCTTCCTGCTCTTCCTCTATGATGTTTTTACCCATCTTTCCCACTGCTCTTTTGCAAATAACAGCATGTCCCAATAATCAGGAACAGGAAGGTTTTATAGCAAGTCACCTATTGATTTGCCAGCTGCCGTGTTCAGCGCCAAGGCACTGAGACAGGATGCCGTTTGCTAGGTGTTGGCATTGAGGCGATTTTTCCTCCTTGGCATCTTGCCGGATTACATATCTCCTTGCCAGAGAGATTGAAACAAAACATATTTTTTCTCATCATTATGCAAGAATTAAAATAATAAACTACTCTGAGGTCTTGGCAAGTGTTGCTTCTGATTTTAATGAACTTTAATCACCTGAGAAAAGTAATAATCGCTTTGAATATAGCGTCTAATTTGAAATCGTGAGCAGAACTTCTTTTCCCCTGGTTTTGTCCCCCGTGTAACATTATGCTATTTAGGTTGTTAAGCATTCTTGGCACTTGCAAGAAGAGATAAAATGACATTCTGAAGAATTTTTCTTTCGGTGCTTAAGAAATCAGATCTCTATAAAACAATACCCAGCGAGCCCAGAATCCAACTAAGTATTAAACCTTTTTTTCCAAAACAGAAAAGGAAGCACTTTTATTTACCTCAAGTCCCCAGCGAGTCATGTTCTGCCTGGTGAGTTGTGAAGACTGAACACGTGTGCTCTGCTACACTTGGTAACGTGGCTGGAGGATCCCAAGCCTAGGAGGGGAAACTGCAAGGCCAGGGAAAGCAGGCCTCAGCTTCAAGTTTGGCATCATATAGTGGGGGGGAAAAGCTGGGCGTGTTATATAGCCTTTCTCTTTCCTTTTAACTAACCTTTTTATGATGCTGGACTTCATTGCAGGCCTGCTACAGTGTTTTTTGTGTCACAGTGAGTATTTAGGGTGTGCCAGCGAGAGACGGAAACACGAGCAAAGGTCAGGCTGGATAGCAGGTAGGGATCGAGGTGCTGGGAATACACCTGCAAGGAGTATATTTGTATGAGGTGATGATATTTGGCTTGGGAGGGGAAGAGAAAATACTGTTTGGTTGATACGTTGGCATGGAAATAAGTTATCACGGTAGCTAGGCAGTGCCGAACCTGTGGAAAATACTATTACTTAAAAATACATCCTCATGCATCCTGGCTTTGCCTTTCCTTAGATTTCTTTAGTGCAATAGAGAGCAGTAGCTATGGGGTGCAGAGAAAGGGGCAGAAGAGGGGTCATAGTGGGAAAGAACTGGATGTTGCAGTAGGGCTTGAAAACAAAAGGGACATGGTAAGTCAAACGCGGGAGGAGGGTAGCTGGTGTCCTCTTGCCAGCAGACAGCCTGTCCCAGTACTCAGCAAAATACTAGCAGTCAACCAGAAAGGCATCCAGTCAACTTAGAAAGGCATTCAGACTATGGGCTGTGGAAGGTGAGAGCTGGGAGGTCCTTCCTGTTCAGGCAGATAAGGTTTTAAAGGCTACCGCATCTGTCGGTTTGCAGCTGATAAAAAAAACCTGTGTGCTGTTGTTATGGCCGTACAATCTTTGGTAGATGTTGCAATAAAGGGCTTGAAACTCACTACATATTTTCAGATGCATCTTGGGAGTGTATTTGACACGTGTAACTTTTAAAGTTATGTTGGTGATGCTCAGTAAAGAGAGAAGTGTGGAGGTATCCACAGGCGATGAAGGCAGCTCTGCAGAAGCAGTAGTAAATTCTGAGCAACAGCTGAGAGTCTGCACGGGTGGCTGTGCCCTCTGCTAGGCCCTTCCCCTCAGCAACCGTGTGAGCGAGCCTGGGATGCTGGCTGGCAGGGAGGTTGGTTGGGTGGAGCTGCGCAGAAATCCGGGAGCTTGCAAACCCTGCAAGAGCCAGTCAGAATTTAAAGGACAGTTTGTGGGGGGATAATGGAGTGGCCTTGATGGGGCATTCTTCATTGAGGGAAAGGGGAATTTGTCTGTGAGTAGTGGTGTGTAAGGACAGAGCACCGGAAACCCTACTGACCAGTGTCACCAGCAGTAATAACCTTCGACTCACAGCAAAGTAAGAGCAGGGTCTGCAAGAGAAACAAAGGAATACCACGGGATGATCTTAGTATGGAGTGGTTGCTGTGCTCTGTGTTAAAAGAACCCTCAAAAACCCGACAGAAAACACCTGGGCAGCAGCTAGTTCTTTGAGAATATCATTTAAAAGGGAGAAGAAATGCCATGTCATTCATAGCACCAGGTGCGTTTGAAGGAAGCGGAGCTTATCTTTCCCATCTCATCTGCTGTAGAGGGATTCTGATTTCATTTAAGATGATCTTTTTTTGTTGTTGTTTTTTAATAAAGGCGATAGATCTGCTAGTCTTAAGTCTTTCCACAAGAGCTCCTCAACTCTGGCATTTTCTGTGTTTCATAATTCACGTTCAGTACTCAAGAGAACTAATGTTTTAGCTATCTAGGCACTGTAAACACTTCTCGCTGCTTCCCCATTCTTCCAAGTAGGGTAAAATGGAGGATTTGAAATGGGTATTTCTTAGAAGGCATGAGGTGCCTTTGATGATCCTCACTAAGACTGGTTTAATGGATTTTAGTGTTGCTGGAGAGCTGACTTTTTTGGAAAACATGCCCAGAACTTTGGATGGCCATTGTAGAGTCTGGTTTTAATATATTTCTAAATTAGGAATTAAAACCAGACGCAACACAAGATTAATTAATCTCCATGTACTTTCCCTTGTACCCGTGCGGGCCTCCTATGAGAGCTCTATGCCAGAAAGCCAGGAAGAGGGCAGTCTCGCCACAATTTCATCATACAAAAACCTAAATCCCAGGTTTCTCCCCAAGTATAATCATGTTAAATAGAGTATCTGTTCAGCATTGTGTCGCTACTTCTGTAGCAATGGCAGAAAATGCTTATATGAAAATGCTTATATGGAAAAGCAACGGAAGGAAAGCATCCATGTTTCTAGCTTGTCTCTCTGCGAGGTTTTCTTTCCTATTCAGGTAATTTAGTATAGATACAACTGTACAATCCATTTTTTCTCTTCAGTACTTTTTTTTTTTCCTTATTTGTTGTTTCTTTTCCCAAGTGAAATGAGTGGAGTCAGCCTGAGGGAGATAGCCAGCTTTCTGCAGATCAAGGGCATGTGATCTGTGTCCCATAGTTGGGAAACCACTGGTATTAAGTTGTTTATGAAATCTACTTCAGCAGCATGATGCACAGAGAAGGATGCCAGCCCTCAGGAGGGACAAGGCTGGGTGCAGGGCTAGAGAACAGGGGAGCGAGAAGTCGCATGGCCTGCTTGACCACAGGACACTTAAATCACTCAAACTCTGCCTGAAACACTGACCTCTCTGGGCTGTTATTATTTGTCTCTTTCTGGTAACCCCACTCTGGTCTCTGACTTGCTGCTGAGGAAACAGGATCATCACTATCCAGGTTATTACTGGATTATGTGCATGCAGGATTGTGTTCAAAGGTGATATAAACTCCACCTGAGACCAGCTTTTTGGTTTCAATAATCCAGTCACTCTTTAGACAGAGATATTTAGATCTCCCAGTCGAGACTTTTCCATTGGCTGTTTTCTCTTACCGGCTCCTTCTTGGAGACCATGTGTGCACGCTCTTCCAGATATGGGGCTGGGCTGGGTCGAGAGAGAGCCGGAGCTGCTTGGGTAGAAATACGGCCAGGCAGCACGTGCTGATACTTTCATGGGAAGGCGAAATCAGCAATCAGAAATTGCTCAGCAATTCACCTCTCAGAAGAAAGCAAAAGTGACAGCTGAGGGCTTTCTGAGGGAGCTGGAGCAGAGGCTTGGGCAGGGAGAAAAAGGAAAATCCTGCGTGTAAGGCCCCACACTTTCTTCCCTGCCACTGTGGCTGACAGGGACGTAGCTAAGTGGGGTGGTGGTGGGAAAAGCCCACTCCCAATTACTTTGACTGCCCTTGATGCAAGGTGGGGTGAAAGGGGAGCTGTGTCCTAAGTGTAGAGCTAAGGTAGGCTCCCCTACCTTAAGAGACCAAGGCACTTCTTCAGATCCAGGTATCCAGCTCTATTTGTAGTGAAGTTTTCCATTTGAATTCTCATTCTGAAAAGGGAATTCTCATTGTGAAATGGCCTGAATGGAGGACAGGCTGTTTCACAAGGCCTTAAGAGACCAAAATATCCTGAATGAAAACTTGAATGTGGTGGCTCTAGGTGTTGCAGTTACTTTCTCACACGTTACATATATTGCAGTGTCTCTTTGAACTGCTGTTCAGGATCATTTGCTGTATATCTCATCTGTATTTTTGCAGGCAGAAGAACTATGGTAATTTTAACATCAGATATCTAGAATTACTGAAGCTATGTGGAAAGGAAGAAAAGTAATAAAACCAACCAAAACCGAACCAACAAAACCTCCTCAAGCCTCAAACCCAAAGGAGCTTAGCTCCATCATCATTGAAAGGTAGCAGACTGCTTTTTAATAGAGGGACTTTGGCTTGTGAGTCATCATCTGGGCAAACCAACATGAACCCCAGCTCTCCCATCTGAAAAAAAAAACCTTGCAATTTAATTAAAGAATAAAAGTTCATCATCTCTCTTTCTTCCTATGCAGAACATTTTAATGTAATTTCATTTCACAGAATGAAACAGAACAGTTCTGCCTAGTTCTTAGAAGCAGAGTCCTGAAGGTGTGTGAGCGCACCATGTGCTGCTCTCCCAGCCTCCAAATTCCTCAGGAGCCAGAGTTTGGATGAAGTCTCGTCTCTTGGCTGGTCTGTTTGCTTTCTCCCATTTTCAACATTCTTCCCTTGACCTGCAGTGTTAGTTTATGAAGTCCATTACAAATTCCAGTACTGCAGGTCAGTAGACGGAGTAGAGGTTTTAAGTAATTCCCGGCTGGCTTGGCATGGGGTAGATATGGGTGTGTAATAAAATCAGATTCAAGCTAGGTGTGGTTTATCTTGATTTTACTCATTTAAAGCAAAAAAAAAAAAAAAAAAGACAAGGAAAAACATCCTAACAGAAGGGTAGTCGACTGCTGTGAGGCATGGACAGCAAGAGCCAAAGTTAAGGTTACAGGCAACTTAAAACATGAATGAAGCCGCAGTATTAGAGCTGCATTTCCAAGATAATTGAAGCAATATACATTCGTAAATCATTTTTATAATTCATGGCTAAACAGTAAACGTTGCTCATTTCTAAGGCAATGAACATTTTCAAGACTACTAGCCACTGGGCAGAATTGAATCCGCACGAGCGGGTTGTTGTTGCTCCATTTGTCACCCCAATACTCCATAAAGATTATGGATATGTATAAGGAAATAGGAAAGAAGTTATAAAGAGTCTACTGGAGTAAAATCTGTTGTAGCGAGAGCCAACACACTATAATCTTCAATGTCATAAACCTTTAGATCTGCAATATACTGAACTACAGTCTATTCTTAGTAATCAATACCTTCTCTCTCGAGCCCTGCTCGGGAACCTGACAACAGTCAAACACCATTTACTCTGTGTTTCTTGGATAAAAGTTCTAATGAGTTGCTTTAAAATCTACTCGGCTGTTACGGACTTTGTTGTGTCTCATGCAGAGACATATAGCTTCGGGAAGTTGCAGTAGCACATATGGGACAGCTGTCATGCTTGAATCCCAGAACTGGGAAGGGTGGGGGGTTGGTGCTGGTATATGATGAGTATACCATGGGTATACATACAGTGGCACCTGTGTTGAAACACTTCGCTCTTAGTGGAATTAATCTCCCGAGGTATTGGAAGAGCTAGTGAGAGTAGATGAGAAAGGTATTTCTACTTTTAATTTCAATACATAACAGCACCAGAAACTTTGTTTTTTCCCAAATTGCCGTTTTCCTCAAGTATGACATAATGACGCAGCATCAGCCATGACATCTGTGCCTGTGAGGTGCTTTTCGGGTGAGCGCCTCAGTCCCGCGGGTTTGGCTTGTTGAGGCATGGCCCTGCCGTTCCCGCCTCCTCGGTTCACGGTTCGTGCCTGACATCTTCTGGTGGCGTTTCCGTACTGCACGGCAGCCTGGCCCGCAGCTTGTCGGCAACTTCCCAGGACCCTGGAGCTCGGGAAAGAGCAACTGCTTTCGTGAAATCCTTATACTACCGTCTCGTAACCCTCAGAGTTGTTGCTGTCCTTGTCTTCTGCTGCATGACCTTATCTGCTCATGCAGACTCTTACCCAGAGTCTCTATTTGCAGTGATTCCTCTAGGTTTCCTTTGCAGAAGGGGGAGAGGAAGTGTTTAAAAAAAAACAGGTATTGCATAGATAAGATGCATTTTTAGCTGTATTGTGAGGTCTAATGGATTTTTAAAATGCATTCCAGCCTTGAGAAGAGAAGACTTAGGGGGGACCTAATTAAAGTCTATAATTATCTTAAGCAGGGGATGCAGGGGGAATCGGCCAGCCCCTTTTCGGTGGTCTGTGGGGATAGGACAAGGGGCAACAGCTGCAAGTTGGAGCACAGGAAGTTCTGCACCAACATGCGGAAGAACTTTTTCACAGTGAGGATGACAGAGCCCTGGGACAGGCTGCCCAGGGGGGTGGTGGAGTCTCCTTCTCTGGAGATATTCAAGACCCGTCTGGACACCTATCTGAGTGATATGTCCTAGGGAGCCTGCTTTGGCAGGGGGGTTGGACCCGATGATCTCTTGAGGTCCCTTCCAACCCCTACTATTCTATGATTCTATGATTCTATGATTCGGAGTCTAACTTTGGAACTACTGTCATGGAACAGCAAAGCTTCATAGCAATACAGGCTTTAGACTCTCATAAATTTCATTTCCTTAAGTAAAGCTTAAAAGCAATGTTTTTTGGATGCTAGACCCCTCATATTTCCCAGGAATTTACTGAGCTGCCACGCGTATGTATCGAAGCGGTGGGCAGATAGGTATGTGTTTAAATTAAAAGAAGCTGACTGGTTTGTTTACAGAAATTACATTCTAGTCCTTCATCTCCATTCCTCCCTGCATTCCTTTCATTCAGAGGCTCAGACTGTTTACATGGTCCGCTTCACTGGCGTTAAGCTGAACTCTGGAGAGAAAGATGATTTCTCCGAAGAGGTCTACTCGGGAAACTCCCCCTCAGATGAATGGGCTGTGTGGAGAGCTGGTGGGAATTTAAAGCCCGAAACTGGCAGCGTTAGCATGGGGTGTTTGGCAGCAGTCCTGAAACAAGGGCTGCTCCTTATGCTCCAGATGCCTGCCTGCTTCTTAACGTGGTTGAGGAGATGGCGTCCTTAGGCCCAGGATACGCCATAGCCATTTAATAGCTGAGTCTGTTCCTTTAATTTCTTTAAGCAAAACCACTTTTCAAACACTTTTTCCTCCCAACTCTTGACTTCTTGAGCAGGCAGGCCCAGCCAGAGCTTGGTGTGGTTCCCTCTGTTTCCATCAGCTTCAACACTCTCCTGCAGTGCAGCCCGCAGCGAGAAGGCATCAGGCCTGCTTGTAGGGCCTTTCGAGATTGTACGAATCCCTGGATTGTATGTGAGACATCCAACTTTCTCATTTTCTTCCCATGGGCCACCACTGATTTACCAGTGCTCTACCTGCATGCGTTAGCCCGACAGAACTGTATGTTACACTCCTGCAAGGTCTTCATCCCTTGACACTATGTTTGGTCTTCAGAGCTCCTTGTGGTAGAAGTACCCTTCCCAGCATTTGACATGTCATTTCAAAAATCGTGTTTCTTTTTCCCCTTGCTGTCTGACTTCCTGAAAAGTCCTCAAACACCTTGTGAAGATTGTTCAGAACATGTCTATCTCCTGCTTCTCACAGAGACCTGGGACCTTCTCCTCAGACAAGGTTATGCCTGAAATGAAATTACCGAGACAACAGAGTCATGGCTGAGCATTTCAAAGCACCTTTAGTTGCTGTCACCCTTTTTGTGTGCTGGTTTGCGTACAGCCTACAAGGCACAGAAAGCATTTGCCCTAAAATCCAAAGCTGAGATAATACCCTCACCTACTAAAAGGATAATCCAGCTCCTCTCTCTCCCTATTATTCTGACATGGTTTTGATCAGATTGATGTGACGGGCACTTCATGAGGCTTTACAGCTCTTGCCACAGTCCGACATGACATGAACTTAAAATTACGAGATTGTGCTCCGCTGAAGCACAGAACGGGGCCTGCACTGAGAACGGTCCCTAAACTGCTGTACAGCCTCTTCAAAGTGAAGTGCCAGAATAATGCTTTGTCCTCTGCAGGGTCAATTTGTCAGAGGGCACCTTTGAAGGGTTTGGGAGAGATTTATTTTGAAAGCGTGTTTAAAATGAGGTGCCCGCTTCCATCTCCCTGCATGACCACCAGGTGCATGAACTCCCAGAGCAGTCGCTGGAGCTCAGTGCCTCTCCCTAATGCATGCACCCACTGCCCTGTGCCCGAAATTGATGTTACATTGGTCAAATCTCTGCTGTCTATACTTGGAATTAAGCACCCAGGTACACTTGTAGGTATGTTGATACCTATACTCAGATACCTTAAGCTGAATTCCCACCCCATTATGAAGTGCAGTTTATTTTGCAGCATCCAGAAGTACCTGCATTTTTAAAAGAAAGTCTGTTCCAAATAGCTTTCCTTGAAAAATCATTTCAGTTCTGTGCAGTCAGTGGGCAGCCCGGTCAGAAATAGAATCTTCTTCCATTGTATGGAAAACAGACTTTAAAAATAAATTGTAATAATATTTTTTTCTTATTAATTAATACCTTTAAAAGCATTCATAACTGTAGCTTCTGGACACTGAAAACGGTGCTAGTTCAGCTCCAGCATTAACCCTCAAACTGGAGAATTTTCTTCTAGATGGAACACATTAATTTCTATCAGAATATTCAACAGGCTACTGCACAGCTAGACAAAATCTTCCTCTTTCTTTATGAAAAATGAAATCTCCTGTCAGACAGTTTCCATGGCTGCATATGTAGATATATAGGAAATATATTTCTCTTCATTTTTTTGTATGCTGTGCTTTACAGTTGGGGTTTGGGGATTATTTTTTTATATATTTATGATTAGTTTGGAGGAAGAAATAAGCAAGGTGTTGATTTGGGTGCCTCTCAAGTTGAAAAATAATGAGAAAAAGAGGAATGGTCTTAGTCCTCAGTAATGGTTGGTGATTCTGAAGAGCCACATTGCCAGGTTGGGAAACCCTGAGCAATCCTGCAGTTAACACACCTGGGTCACTCACTGCTTTCCTCATGTTCCACAAAGTGGAGCTACAGCTGCACTAAGAGAAAGGGATGTGAAAAAAAACTGATTGAAGCATAAGGAAATAATATTCTGCACTGGGAAAAAGAAAATAAAAAAAAAGTTGAAGCTTGACAGCTGAAAGTGAAGGAGAGATAATTCATCAATCTAGCTTTGCAATGCTCTAGATCCAGAAATCATAGAGGCTTCTCATCTTAATCCATCTTGAGTGAGCAATGAAGTGCGTATACTGCTTGCATATGGCATACTCTTTTCTTTTTTTTAACCTTGGAACAATTCTTACTGGGAGGGGTAGGATGTATTTCTTGTGGGAGACAGCAGTTGGTTTTCAAAACAGTGGTTCCATTTACAGGTAGAAACCCGTGGTGGCACATACCACACCACTGAGCAGCAGTGACTGGTTTCTACCCTCCACAAGATACTGCCCAGGCAGCTTCGTGGCATCTGAAAACTCTTCAGTGATACTTTACAGCCGAGTGAGAGCATCCAGATATTCTTCATGCTGAACTGCCTGAGGACCAAAGCTCTAATCACTGCTGCAGCCCTCTGTGATGTGTTACTGACTTCAGGTCAAATAACTGGCATTCGATTTCTGCCTACAGAAGAAGAGTAATAACACTCATTACTGAAATAACGATTTAGATATGATGGTCAAGGTTTATACAGCACACTGAAAAAACAGAGAGTTGTTTGAGTTCCTCATTATGGAATTAACGGTGTTGTTAACATATAATCCTGTTGCATACTGCCTGTAACATGCTCTTCCTCAAATTCTCAGAGAGTTAAATATTCCTGTTTCCTAGTTACATACGTGGAAACAGAGGGAGCAGAAAGGTGAAGTAAATTACATAAGGTTCCCTGAAAAAAAAAGGAAACAAAAAAAAAGAAGAAAAGCCTGTCACAAGTAAAACACAATCATCACAATGTAGCAATTCTGCTAGTCAGGCCAGCAATTACTTAATTAGCTCTTAAGCAAAGGAGAAGTTCAATTAACTAGGGTGGTAAGCCCAACAAAAAACCCAGCTGCAGCTGTGGTTGGGATCAGAGGTCTGGGAACTGCAGCCCTGGAGCAGCCCTGGATTGCAAAGCAGAAGAGAAAATACAGAGTGCATCTAACTGTGGGATACGTATAAATTCAGTGTTTCCGCCAATTTTTAGTGACAGAATCAGCACAGGAGGGGGATCAGCCATGCCTGTGCATGAAGTGATGCTCACTGTTGTAAAGGTGATGTGGTGGTTTGACCCTGTCTGGATACCAGACACCCACCAAACTTTATCACTCTCCTTTTCAGCTGGATGGGACCCCTCGCCTTCTCCACCAGAACCCAGCCACACAAAAATACAGCAGGTGAGAAGCTCAGGGAGGTTATATTAACACTCTGGTGACGCTGGTGGGGTCATGGGACTGATGGGACTAATGCTGGACATCCCTAAATCATGGATATTCTGGTTCCTTGCTGTTGTGTTTACCGGTAAATGCATCAGTTCCCTTCTATGCATTTTATGCCAAATAGGGAGGAAGGCAAAAGGGGCTGGTGCAAACCCCGGTTCTGCTCAAGGTGAAGTCCCTGGCTGCCCTGTTGGCAAGACCTGCCTCGTTTTGCCCCATGGTTCTGGTGATGGGGACCCTTGAGTCTTTGCTGCAGGCACCGTGATTATTAACATGGGAAAACTGTCTCATTCCATCTGTAAACTAAGCAAATAGCTGCTGCTCCTTACTAACACCTTGGTTTCAGTTACCACACCTCAGGCTGACACTGAACTGTATCTCCAGACAGTCTGCAGGAGCCATGTGCTAGGAATCATAGAATCAAGCCCAACTGTTAACCCAGAACTGCTGTGTTAAGTCCACCACTAAGCCATGTCCTCAACCCCCACATGTACAGGTCTTTCAAATACCTGCTGGGATGGTGACTCAACCAGTTCCCTGGGCACCCTGTTCCAGCTTTTGACAACCCTTCTGGTGAACAAATTTCTCTTAATATGCAATCTGAACTTTTCCTGGCACAACTTGAGGCCATTTCTTCTATCCCTTGTTACTTGGGAGAAGAGGCCTCCTTTCTGGTAGTTGTAGAGGGTGATAAGGTCTCCCCTCAGCCTCCTCCAGGCTAAACAACCCTCAGCTACTCTTCATCAGACTTTTTCTTCAGACCCCTTACCAGGTTCAGGGTCCTCCTCTGGATCCACAATCAGTTATTTCATGGTATTACCCAGATCAGTAATTATCAAAGCACTGGGATTTTTTTGTCTCCCTGGTGAGTACCCTGTGGCTGTGTTATCAGGCATGTGTTGAATCATGTTGCATAGCGAGGAGGAGACAGTGTTGCTGCTAATAAGACCAAATAGGCTCCACGGATAACTGTTTCAGATAATTAACAGGATCAAATGTTTTCATATGTTCTCAGTACTTCAGATGAAAAGGATACAATCCTTGCAGTACTTTGAAAGCTGATCTTGCTCTGAAACTCCATGTCACAGTAAGTGGCTGTTCTACAGCATGGAAATACGTTGTTAATAAGGTGATCAGGAAATGCCATTAATCTTTTCTCACTTTGGTGGGGGTTTTTGTAGGGTTTTGGTTTGGTTTGTTTTTTTTTTTCATTTTCACTCTGAGGAAGAGTACAGCAACCTTTAAGGATACTGAAAATCCAGACAGCTTTTGAGTAAGATGACTTGGCTGATGATAATATGATTACTTAGCAGATTGTATCAATGGTGACTTCAGATTTGCAATGTTTAAAGCTAGGGATCTTGAAGCCCTTTGCTGTGGCTTTGAGATGTCTGTAGCTAACATATGCAGTATAGTAATGCCCAGGTGCCTGAACTGTGGATCAGAAGTCTGTGTGCTGCAAACTACGGGAAAAGAAGTCAAACATGGCAACAAAGTGAGCATAAATGAAGTAGTAAAGTGTGGTATATTCCATGTAATACACTCATCAAGGAATGGATTGCATATGTAGAGGAAACCTACTCTTGTTGGGGTGCTGAGGAACACAGTGAGCCAGTGCATGTTCGCGTTTAACAGCTGCTAGTCAAGGAACACGGTGTGTAATCGTGCGGGGGCATGAAATACTCTGTGGTGAAGGAGCTCCTCATCTATCCTTGAACATATCGAGTGTGAGAGGATTTATGGAGCTGTCACCCAGGAGATAACGAATGTGCACCCATACAAAAGAAAGCAAAGATACTATAAAACCGTTGGCCTGACTAGCGGGAAAATGAAGGAGTTCCCTGGTAGCTAATGCTTTCAACCTGCTTATGCTTTCCATGTATTTTAAGGTCTAGGTTCCAGTGAAGTTTACATTTATTTCACCCATACTGACATTCAGTTTAATGTATGCTGTCTACTCTGTATCACATAAGTTTTACTTCATAAGATGACTGCGAGTGGGTATGGGATAGTCGTGAGACCAATAGTTTGCACCCCTTATGAGATGCCTTAAATGCGACTGTGAGTTGGTCGAAGTTGGCTCAAGAGTAGAGATGGTCCTTTTGAGCAAGTGATCAGAGGAGAAGTATTTGTGCTGCCAACTTCAAACAAGGCTGGGAGGAGACAGGCTGAGGCTAATAAGCAGTTCGTATTGATTGTTCAGCTACCTTGGCTCTAATGAAGCGGGCTTGCACTATGGCGCTAGGCAGAGCGTTCACTCTCTCTTAGGGGAAGGGGTACAGGAGTTTTGATGAAGGCACTTGAGATGATGAAAGTTGTGGTGGGAACTGATTTAAAATTTCTGGTACAGGGAAATATAAAAGCCCTTGGTGTTGCTCAGTTCATCGCATTTCTTCTCCACCAAAAGTGCTACTACAGTTCTTTGAAGTGCTGGTATGACTCATCACTGCTAATAAGGTATAGAATAAGATCAGGAAAAAAGTATACTTTACGCTGCACATGTACAGAAAGGAGTTACATTGTGGGAAGCAATTAAATACTGTAGCATCTTTGTAATTTATACTCTGAAACCAGCATTAAGTGGTTGCAAAGACTTGTGCAACTCAGTGTTTTCCCCTGACCCCGTGTTCCTAAGAGATTGTTAGGCACTGTTTGTCACAGAGTGGTTGAATAAACTTTGGAAAGGAAAGTTGGCTGAGCAGGAGCGGAGGAAGGGAAGCGTGAGAAGAATCAACAACGGAACAGCTTGTGCTCAGCAGGATTAGGGAACACGGTAAATACAACATAAACAGTAGCAAACATGGGCTCAGAAGTTTAGTTAGAAGGGAACCCATGCATCTGTTGACATAACAATGGCATAGATGGGGGAAGACAAACCCAAGTAGGGTCACATGGGCTGGGGAAGCATGTCAAGACCCAAAGATTTGGTCCCCTGATCTGCAAGTGCTTTACTTCTTCTTGCATTTTTGCCAATTTATTCCCCTGTGTTATCAGTACTTTAAAAACCATCAGCTGGAGAAGCTTGCCTGCTTTTCTTGCTTGCTGTTGTTGCATTACTAATTATTGCAGATTTAATTATGGTCACGGTGCTCAAACTTTTCAGGCAGCTATTTGTTTGTGTTAAATCTGAGAAGTGAGAGCATTAACTAATTCTCCTCATGATGGGGTTGGAGTGGGAGATATAATTCCTTGTTTGGGGAAAAAGGCTCTTTTCAGAGGCATGGAGCAAAGCATCAACACCAACCTGAATCTTCTTATGTTTTTATTCTGGAGGCTTGGAAGCTTCAAAAAATCTGTAGCTAGGTACTTTTTCTCTAGTTTAGTATAAGTCTGTAGGCAGGATACATTTTCCTTAATTCCTGAGTTTATTTTTCTGTTCTTTTATGTCTTCTGTTTCCCTCAAGATTGACCCTTTTAAGATTTCATTTTCACAGCCCTACTAAGGGCTGTCTCAATTCCTTTTTATACACCTGTTTTTGAGCTACAAAGACTTAGCTTTTCAGCAGCACTGGAGAGCTTTTTACTCCATACCAGCTCATAGGACAGCTTTTAATGAGGCAGTATTTCCCAGTTTTCCAATAGATCATTTCCAAGGCTTAGTTTGATCTTTGAAAAGCACTTTGAGACGTTTGCATGGCGGGTCCTGTGTCTCAGTGGCAGTAGTCACTCAATGGAGAAATGCTCTTAGGAAGTCAGGAAGCATCTTGGTGTTTCAAAGTGGTGCTGCACTGGGACATGTCAACATGTTCTGTGGATGTGTGAAGTATGTCTACAACCAAACATACTGCAAGTAACATAGATGAAGTCTAAATATGCATATGAGGACGGTATCTTAAACATCCTTTGTTTATTCCCACTTCATTAGAGGCCTTCATGACATTCTTACAGACTACTGAGAAGATAAACCTATTTTCCTGTCAGCTATTCCTGTACCAAAAAGAGGGTCTGCCTTCATTTTCCACAACAACTTGACCAGCTCTCCTACCTTCTCTTCTCATTGGAGACCTGCTTTACAGACATCTTTTTACTACTGTTCACGAGTATCTCTGGAATATTTGGGGGAACCATAACATTTGGGTTCAAGTGCCCCTCTGGGCTGAAAGTAGAGATGGCCTCATAGTTTACATCTGTTCCAGCTGAAATGCTTTTACACCACTGGTAGATTTTGTCAAATCATTCCTCTGCTTTCTGGATAAAGAACTAAATATCCAATTGCAACAATGAACATCTTAGCACCCCACCCTTAATTTTACACTATGTTGAAATGTGACCATTTAATCCTCATTTAATCCATGAAAGAGACTCTAGGAGTCACTCCGATTACTTAATTTCCTCGATAGCCTTCCATCAGGGCTTTTCTGTATCAGTCACTGTCAGATCACGGTGTGTGGCTGGAGAGAAGTGAGTGAAGCTCTAAGGTTGGTGAAGCAAGAAATTGAAGCCAATTAAACAATTCAGCCACTTAGTATAAATTTTGAAGAGCTGGCGTAGACATTCTTAGTGAGGTGAAAATAGGGGCAACCTTGTACAGGAAAGGAAGAAATATATTAAAGCCGTTAGTTTCTGTGACATTCACAGAGTCAATCTCCAAAAAAAATGGTTTAATAATATTGCCAGTTTTGTGAAGGAAAAAAACCCACCCTATCTGGAGCGGGATGCGAGCTACTGAGCCTCAGCCTGTCTTTCACAGAACGAGAGGCTGGTGACGTTTCTGACTAAGTGAGAAATAATTGACTTCAGCATTGCATTCCAGGTTCCAACCTGTCAGGCTTTCAATCAGGATTTACAGCCAGAGATCCTCCTCCTTGTGATGAATGGTCCAAGGAAGAAGACAAATATAGCCTAAGCCCAGTCTGGAGCTCTTCAATGACAGATCCATGTCAGGGTTTTGGAACTACCTCTTGGTGCTGGTGCGTGCTGCTGCTTAGGAAAGAGTAATGAAACCTTCTAGGCTGATGTATGGAGTATGTGAATGCAGAAAATACCAGGAGAGTTCCCTGAGCTCTGGGAGATCGTGAACAAAATTAGGGAGGTTTGTGCTGGGTGCTGGGACCCATGATTAGTGGAGCAGAGAATATTTTGCCACTTTGGTGCATTGGTCTTTTATGAGGAAAAACTGATGTCGGCTCTATTTGCTGTATAACATCAGAGCATTGTCCACTGTGTGCTTTCTTTGTTGTAAGTAATAAGAGAGTGTACAAAGATATGAAATGGTTGACTGAAATGAAATGTGAGCTGTCAAACTGATGAGACTGATTCTGTCAGAAGATGAAACTCTTTTGGTTTTGGGACTGGTTTTTTTTTGGGTTTTTTTGGTCAAAATGACTGAAATCTCAGTGTGCTATTGCACAGTGCATGCACAGAACAAAAAGACTGTACTACCTACCCCCTCCACCTTCACCCCAAAAGCCTGGAAGAACTGTTTTCACTTCCCCAACCTATTTGGCCTCTTCAGAAGCTCCGTTAAACTCTATTAATGACGTTGAGATCATCCCCTGGTTTGTAGAGCTTTATGTTGAATAAACTTGAAATAAATTTCTCTGTATGGCCCTTGTGTCTGAAAATATTGCTGCAGGTGTCAGTCAGAAAGTTAAAGTCTTCTCTGGGCTAGTTTGGCGTGTACTTTTGGAACAACTTTTTAGTGCAGTATTAAAAGTACTGTCTATATTCAATATAAAGAGATTTATTGTTTATAAGGTAAATGTAATTAAGACTGGGTAAAAGTTCCTGTGATATGTATGGAAATGCCTGAATGAACCAACACTGAAAAGAGAGGCTGGAGGTAAATTTGGTGGATGTATGGTCCGAAAAGCAGGCCAGTATGCGTGTAAGAAACTGAACTGGCAGACTGGAGTGAAAATGCTAATGCATAGATAAGGGAATTGACTGTTAGAGTAATCAGAAAATATAATGTTCTAATTCTTGCTTTGCATAACTAACAGACAATTAACTTTCATTGACTCATGATGTGAAAAGTGATCGAGAGACATAGAGCCTTTGCTTTGGTAACAGTCTGTCAGTTGGGAAGAATGTTTTTCTTGACAGTTGATTAGGGGTTAAATGAGCTGAGTAAAATTGGCAATTTTTTCTGCTTTCCCCACTCAGTATATCAGCTATTATATGAAGTATTTTTCCTTACATTAATTGTAAGGCTTAACTAATTAGCCCTGTTGGAAGAACTAGTTTTGATTGGCAAAGAAGTTTTTTTCAGTGTTCCCAAGATATGCAAGAATGGCTGATGCGTACAGAACATGGATCAAAGTATTTTTATTTATTGACTTGGATAGATTTGGGGCTGCCTATAACCAAATTGCTCCTCTTAGGGAAGTATGAGCTTGCTCTGCTTGTGCAACAGCTTTAGATGGCAACAAAGGGAGCAGCAGCACGTCATGCCTCCATAATGTGGTAGCTGCCTGTACCTTCGGGGACCTACATCGCACCACAGGAGCATTACCTCAGCTCCTGCAGACCAAGCAGGCATCACCTCACAGCAGATCTGTAAAGCTATGGATGCAGACTCTAGGCCTTGAGACTTTCGGAAGACTAGCTGCTCTCCAAAACACCAGGCCCACTAGGAGATGTCGACCTGCCTCCACTCATGCAGAGTGGCATCAGTCTTTTTGGTGCTCATTGACTCTAGCTTTGTGGGAGGGAAAAAAGGGAGAAATGAGGGGACTGTCTGAGCAGTGGGAATAGGGAAAAAGGTAAACCCTGAAGATATTTACTATGAGCTCTAATTTGTAGTAAGGTCTTGTGTAAGCAAGGGCTGTGGTTAAACTGGTGCATATCCATAATTACCACAGTGTGGTTCCTGAAGGGAATGGGCCTGTTTCTCCTGAGACTGAGGAAAAAGCAGTGATGTGTCTGTGAGAAGCGGTTACATAAACCAAACATGACTTCAGGTTTGGGGTTTTTTTTCTGTTGGGTTTTTTGGATCTGTTTCTCCTCATAGGCTCAGGAACTTAATTCATTTCATAGCACAATGTTTTTCAGAAATTTTTTTTGTTTGTGGATTCACATCCTCCCAAACCTCCCCCCTATACAATTTAACCTCTTATTAAAAGATCTTTAGTCTGCAAGAGGCTTGATTTTTATGGCCAGCTGAGAAGTAGCTCTTGAATGCAGGCTAAAATATGCTCTCTCTCTCTCCAAATGAAAACTTCAACCACAGCTCTAACGCAAGGGGCTTGAAGCATACCGATGAGTAGGTAACTACTTGAAGCTTTTGTTGTGGTATAGAAACTAGTGCATGTTTTGATAGGGAATGGTGTTTCTGGAGGTAAATTATCAGGCTCCTTGGGAGAACAGGGTAGTAGTTCTTCATCCGCAATAGTGGTGGAGAATTCATCTACTGGAGCCGTGCTGGCTGTGACTATCTTACACCAAGGTGCCCACACTGATGAAAGCAGCTTTTCACAGCCCCTTGAAAAGTGCAGCACCGTTGCCCTTGCAATACTTTGAAGTTTATGATTGAGCTAAAGTCCCAGAGTGAAATGCCTTTCCAAAACTTCAGATTAAAAGAGAAACACTAGAACATCAACAGGAAATAAAACATTTTTATTGAATATCTGTGTAATATGTATGTTATTTTAACGACAATTGGAAAACTCTACTGTGGGAAGTCACTACACAAAGTGAAACAAAATATAAACCACCTCATCAAAAATGAAGGTAAAATACGGCTAAAGTTGTCAGCTCGCGGGCCACGAGCGATATGGCAGGATAGAACACCCCAAACATTTCTACAAGATACAGAGAAAAACCCACACAGAGAAACACTCAAGCAGGCAGTAAATATACACAAAGGCAACTAGGATCTTTCTACAGCATCAGATTCTAATACTTCACACAGCTTTGTCAGAAAGGTACATGTGGCTTCTTTGAGGATGAAAATGTCATCTCGATCACGTGGCAGGTTCAGTCTCTGAGAATCATTGTACCTTACAAACCAGTTCTACGGTGACGTTCAGTCTGGCAGTGTAGGAAGAGAAAACGATCAAGAATACCTTAACGCAATGAGTCAGTCCTGGCAGTTTGAACCTGCAGCTATCCTGAATGAACAACTGAAAGTTGGAGACCATGAAGCTCTTAGGCTGGAAAGCTGACTGTCCACTACTTCTCTTTGGTGGGGTTTGGTCCTTAAGGTTGAGATTTTAAAGTATTCCAGCTTGATGCTTTGCATGTATGCGTGCCTGTTTCTATCAGAAAATGTCTCACTTGTGTTTTTTCCATGTTTCATGTAAAAAAGAAAGAAAATGGGTCTTGCTATTCTCACTTTTGGAGGTGGGGAGAGACCTAGGCTTTTCACAGAATTGTAGGGGTTGGAAGGGAGCTTCAGCGATCGAGTCCAGCCCCTCTGCGGCAGCAGGTTCTTTAGGACAGGTCACACAGATTCTTTGCCGCTTCTTTTACCCCGCCCTGTGTACTGAAAAAGGTGCTTGGCTGTTGCTGCACTGACTTCTCTGAGTGTCGCACCTCTCCTAGAAGCAGAACCTTGTGGGGTGGGGGGGGATGTGGGATTTAGGTTTCAGTACACAGTTCTCTGATTACATTCATGTCTGTTTTCAGTAGTTTCTTTCGGATACAATCAGCAAGGATATTAATGGCCAACCTCTCATGCCTCCCTCCAAAAAGGTGTAGCGTTTCCACATTTCTGGGGTAGTTTGCATGGCTGAAAGTAATGAGCTCTTCAAAGCATTATAGATATATTCACAGCTTGGAAAGATAAGCAAGGGGCCTCAAAGGACGGTACATGAGATAGAAGTGATGCCCTAAATGACTTGATGAGATGGTACAAGCTGAGATGACATGCTGGCTAGCCATCAGATGACTATCTACATTAAAGCGGTGGAGGGTGAGGGAGAGGGAGGTTGGAAGTGTAGAGTATTGCACAGGGCTTGACAAAATGCTGCGTGGTCAACCCATTCAATATAGCATCCTTGTTCCCTGCATAGCCCTCCAGTTCTAAATTGGTCCATAATAACTAGAACTGCTTGTGCTATGCATTCCTTCGGCAGTGCAGTAGAAGGGAATGGCAGTATTATTACAATATCACTACGGAATAAATTGATTGCTATCCACTGAGAAAACTACATTTCTAAGCACACACGGCAGTCACAGTGATACACAGAGCAGTCTTTCAAGACTCTTATGGAATGACTAATAGCTTCATAATAGTGCCATTTACTACATAATAACATTGAAAACATTTAAAAACTCCTCCTGAAACGAGCATCTAGTATACAGAAGAGGTTGCTTCAGTTTTCTAGAACTTGTTCTTTGTTTTCACTTTTTTATTTTTTTAAAGGACAAATTAAAACTTAAGTATAAATAGTATATAAAAGGTCACTAGCTGTTCTCTTTTGGCTTACTTTGAAGTGCATTTAGAACTATGGCTAAATTTTTGTCATCTTCTGATGGGATTACAATACTGTCTGTTTACCATGAAACTATTTCGTATAATAAACTCACACGGCTGTGTCTAAAAAATATTCTGCATTCCTTCTAATCTGAGTTAGTATAATAAAATATTTTGTTACAAAGTCTAATGTGCAAACTCATTATAATGTGAAGTCGTGGATGGAATTCACAGTATGCAAATTTTGTATAAAGGTGATAATGGAGAGCTACTCTTGTTTTCATGGCAGCATGTCGCAACTGCTGCGTCTCGCCCCTCCCTTCCCCGCCTCCCCCTCCCTGCACCACCTCTGCAATGGTCTTACTTGTTGTATGTCAGATGAAACCGTTGCCTCCTATGGAACTGCTTCCTCAACTTTCAATCTAAAGCCATTTCAGCTCGTTAATGTGTTTCCTTTGGAATATATACAAAAGGATTATATCCTGGCTTCTGGCTACGTCTCCTTGAGGTCAGCCACGGAGCTGCTCAGATCATGCTAAGTTGCCTGTGAAAGAAGTCTACCCAATCGGATTTGCCCCTCCAAGATTCACTGTGGACGCGTAGTGTGTTATTAGGATGGTCCAGTTGAAAGCTCAGATTTAAGTTGTCCTTTAAGATGTCAGTGTAACACTACTAGTGCCTTACAAGTTGGAATTTTTTGTTTTTTTCTGGAATGCAGACGATACAATAGTTACCCTATAATATATTATCAGCTCTCCTATATCTCCGTCAATTTACATAATTTAAAATAGAACATCTTATTAAAAACATCTAGATATACACAGATTAGGAAACGCTTACAACATACAAATACACAAACTAGAAATAAATTCTCAGCATACTGGTGTATATATACAACTGTGATACAATAAATAATTTCTGTCATGCTCTATCTACACATCATATTGCTTAAAAGAAGAGTAGATCGGGGGGCAGTGGTGAAATGAAGCGCCTTTAGAGGGCTTTCTACATTTAAATTTGTGCAAATTAAAATGGGAATTTAAAAGTACAACCGATCTCTGTCAGGAACACATGGCTGGAAATGAAAGGACCCATATTACTGAGGTATTTACAGATACTGGCTAAAGAGCACTATGTGGGCAAATGCAGAAAGGGTGCAGCAGTCTTCTTCTTCTTTCTTCTTCTTTTTTATAATTTGATTTAATTTGATTTACTTCTTGACTGCCAGCATGGCATCTACCTCCTCCTCGGGCTGTAAGGTGTGCCACTGTGCAATGGGCCGCCGAGGGTTGGCCAACATGTCTGACCAATGCCGCAGCTCCGCTCCGGTGCTGTTGTAGCCCACAAAGACTTTCCCGATGGCATCGTTCTTGCCAATCTTGTCATAGTCCAAAACAGTCACAACAATTTGCACTTTCTACAATGAGACAGAGAAAGAGCAGTGAGCGTGACAGTGAGGGGAAGGTGGGCATGGATAAATCTCAGGACAGACAGTGACAATGGAGACTCCGTGTACATGAAGAGGGAAAGTGTGTGACAGCCAGAGCAGGTTCCCCCAGCCAGAAGCAAATCCAAACTTCTGTCTTTGCTTGTTCTGAGCAATTAAAATGAGGTTCACAACCTCTCTGCTAACCTGAAATTTGCCCCTTTTCTTTGAAGAGTGTCACATGGCAATCTAGGTTGAGGTTTGGTTTTTTTCCCCTTTCAACAGATCAACAACCCATGGTTTACTTTCTTTGTTACTGACAAATCAGACTGCCAGAAGTCTGTAGGGCTAAGAGTGAGATCCTAAGGTAAGCTAAACCACATGTAGTCAATTTAACACATCATTATTGCTTATGTAAATGAGTAAAAATTAGGTAAAATTCGGAAATGTCTCTACCCCAAGTTAATATCTGCCTTGTTTTACTCTCTGTACATTGCTTTTCTGCTTCTAAATGATTTTTACCCTTCCATCCCACATGCCAATCAGTTACTTTCAGATGAATTGTGAAGATAGCCCTTACAATTGCTACATACACATCTGCATGTGGACTCATCTATGTCTGCACACACACACACATGTATGTATATAAATTTATATAGGAGTCAAGAAAACCATCTGCATGATCAGGGGAGCTGGAAAGACATATAAACCCCACTGCTTTGGGGCTGTGACACACAGGCTCTGACTGTGACTGAGCGGGTGTTAGATATCACTTCTGCTATGGGAACAGTGACCTCTGGAAAAGAGATTTAAACTATTTCCACAAAATCTGTGCAAACTCACCTGCTCATGCCCCATTCACTTAGACTGGGGTGCACTGAGAGGTGATGTTCAAGCCAGGCACTTGTGTACGCATGTGCATGCATCAGGTCATGGATGACCTGTCCATCAGGTCATTAATATTTGTCAAAAGACCACAAACAGCTCTTCCTTCAGTTGGAGAGGCGTTCTTCCCCAATAGCACCTAAGATATTAACAGCCCTGGGCTGATTTTACTAAGCTGTGAACGCTTCTCCTTAAGGAGCTTTGTTTTTCAAGATGAACGTACAGTTCTTTTCCTGATTCCTTTCTATCCCACTGCAAATACACACAGCCCCTTACTCCTGTGCAAGCTTCCTGAATTGAAGGAAGAAATGCACTGGAACACATTTCTTCCAGAAAAATCTTTTATTCTCAAGTTTTTAAATTTAAGGCTTTAAATACATGTACAGTCTGGATTTCTTACTAGAATGACTAATTTCAGTGCTTGCTTGTAATAGGATTATCTTTTAAAAGTAACTGATGCTTCTAAGCATATCTGCAAGACCAGGCTCACGAGGTGTATTTATTTTATAGAGTCTGTTCCCTTACAAGACTGTACAATTCAGAGAAAGAGTTGATTCCAACAGGCACTAAAGTATTTATATAGTTGCTGATGACAAAAGTGTACCTCAAACTCAAGGTGCTCTCTCCCCAGAGCACTCACGATAAAAGGCAATATCCTGAAGCAAGTATTTCCACATGCCAAAATGATGTTTCAGTGTTGCTGTTTGCAATATGCTGACTTTAAATGTTGATGGTACCTCCCCAAATGAACATTTATGTTTTAGATGCATGGCACAATCACAGATATAAAGATTAAGCGTGAGACTATTATTATATGATACAAAAAAAAGCTGCCTGCTGTACCTAGAAGCTTAGGGGTTAGTTACTGCTGGGTATTTTTAGTGTTAATCATAAGACAACAACGACACTGCAAACAAAAGACCTTTTTCCTTGCTCTATAAAGATGTAGCTTGCTCAGATGATTAATTCTGACATGACTTTCACCTCATGGCCTCTGGCTTGAACCCACAGAGAAACGTGAATATCTCTTTGTCTTTGTATCACATATTAGAGGGAGACCTGCACTGCAAAACCAACAGGCATCACCTCTGCTAAAAACACTTGGATAAGCAGTTTCCTCGTTGTGATCAGGCATTCCTAGGACTGAAAGGGCCTGGAGACATTGCTACCTACAGAGGCAATCTGTCTTGAAAACAGCAAAACACATGTTTGATCTGCCTGGAGCAACAGGATTTGACCTCCTAGCGGTGTTCCCCCATTACCTTTCTTGAGCCAGAATTCATATTCACTAGTAAATCATTGAAAATGTTAAAGTTTGGTCCATTTTAAATTGCATTTGTATGCTGCTATTAAGCTGCTTACCCTCCCTTGTTTTCATTCTCTCACCATCCCAAAACTTGTATAATCATTGTTGGTTTTATTTGACTGTGGAAGTTTGCTTAATGACTTTTACATTAAGTTCCTCAAAGGCACGGTGATTCTTACCATATTAAGTCTAAATAACACTCTAAAATGTGTTTTGAAAATGAAGAAATCACTTCAGTAACCATAATGACATCACCTCTAAACATAGTCATTTATAACTAACTCCAAAACACATTCACATATAACCAAAGTCCATAATTACAGATTTCAAATTGATGTACTGAAGTAAACAGCTATAATGTCATTCTAATAAAGTTATCCAAAAAGTGCAAAATATTAGACTGCTAAACTGTGATACTTTTTAAAGGCTCTATATTCACCTTACAAAACTGATGTAGAATTGTACCTACAGAATGCACCTACCCATGCTAAAGCTCAGATCTGGTAACTCGTAGGTGCCCATTCCAGCTCCCCAGTCCTGTCCCAATTTGGAAATCAAGACATTTGTTGCCTAAATTGCCAGAGAGGCTGAATTTGATTATCTTTCTTTTTGGCCTTTGGGTCTACGATGCTTGTTATGAGATTCTTCACAAGCACACAGATCAGTTTTCATTAAAATCAACAGGAATTAGGCCCCACTGGATTTCCCACTTTTGGATTCCTAGAGTCCAGAGACACCTGTACATGCTGTGGGGCATGAAGAAACTACTGAATGGTAAGAATGACGTTGCACTCCGAACACAAGCCGTACGCATGGGCAATGAGAGTACTTGCTTTAGACACTGAAGATAAAGGTTATTATGCATTGAGGGAGGGAATGAAATTGGATGTGGGTTTCCCATGTCTCCTGAGATAGTTAAAAAGACCTTCTCTCTTATGAGAAAAGGTTAGTTAACATCAGAAGATGATAACTCTTTCTCTCATCACTAAGAGACGATTTGCCTCCCAGTAGCCAGAGGCAGGCAACTGAGTCCCTGAAAAAAAAATGACATGATGCCTTGTGCTGGTATTTTCTACTGCTACTGACTTCCAGCTTGCTGACTTCTGAGGTCTGTAATTTTAGGCACTGAGCTCTCCAGGAGTAGCACCTGGACAACTTCTGGAGCTCCCCTGAGGTGCCAAGTAAACAGGCACTGCAGTACTGACTCCTGAAATTCTCAAATGCCTTTTTCCAAGGAGCACAGGAATCACCAAAAAAGTTTTCATGGTGTAGAATCATAGAATGGTCTGGGTTGGAAGGGACCCCAAGGATCATAGAGCTCCAACCCCCCTGCCACAGGCAGGGCCACCAACCTCCAGGCCTGGATCTACACAAGGTTGCCCAGGGCCCCATCCAACCTGGCCTTGCACACTTCCAGGGATGAGGCATCCANTCTTCTCCAGGCTGAACAAGCCCAGCTCCCTCAGCCTCTTTGTAGGGCAGGTGCTCCAGCCCTCTAATCATCCTCGTGGCCCTCCTCTGAACCCTCTCCAACAGTTCCACATCTTTCTTGTATTGGGGGCCCCAGATCTGGACACAGTACTCCAGATGGGGCCTCACGAGGGCAGAGTAGAGAGGGACAATCACCTCCCTGTCCCTGCTGGCCACCCCTCTTCTAATAGAGCCCAGGATACAATTGGCCTTGCGAGCTGCAAGAGCACAATGCTGGCTCATGTTAAGTGTCTCATCCACCACAATCCCCAAGTCCTTCTCAGCAGGGCTAATAGGTACAGCATCCCTGTATTCTTTCCAGGCTACACACCCTTGCTTCCAGAAGCAAGTAGTGTAGTGAATAACTGAAAAAAAAAAAATGAATTATGCATTTTACTTAAGAGGAATACTGCAGTACTTTCAACAAACAGGGCTGATAAACGGCCAGGGAACACAAATGTGTTGAACTAAGTTGGGGAAAATGCCTATATATGCCTTTTCTTTTATCCCCTTTTTTTTCCTTTTGCTGGCACATTCCTTCGCTGTCTCCCTGTGGATTTTTTTTTTTCCCAGAATCCATTTCTGGTAACAGAAAATGTCAGTTATCCATTTCTCACTGATGAATCAAAGCTTCATAAGTACTGTGCATTTTATCATTTCCCTCTTGAAGCAGTCACACTCATCTAATGTGGCACAGGGCTGGCACCTAGGTGCTAATGAAGGCATGCACACGTGATAATTAACAAGATTCCTGTTAAATATTTATAAGGGCTGAGAAACGGAATGCAGAGGGAAGACAAAACACTGTTTGACATTACCTGAATTTGCTCGAATGGTACTTCAAAGCTGAAAGACTCATTGTAGTAGGGATTCAGAGTGTTCTTTTTAATTGTAGTCTTTTTCTTCTTCAGCCTCTTACCATTCTGCATCAGGTGGATCTTCACATAGGGATCTAAGTAATCAAGAAAAGTAGAGCTAAGAGGGGTAGTTCAGTGTGTCATCTACAGATTTTTAACACCACAAAGTTAGACTCGATGAAGAAAAAGAAAAACCTCTAGCAACAAACAACTTGTATTTAAACAAAGTCTTAATTTCCACTGTAGAAAATCTCCTGTATGACTGCAAAGCGTTCCTGACAGAAAAAAGATATAAAACATTTACTGCCTTATCTCCTTAACATTGCAAGGGACGGGTAACTTCCCACCTAACTTTGTTCCATAGCTCATTAACCATCCTGGAAACATTTTTATGTTAATATTGTTTATTCACTGCAAACATTTCTTGGCAATGGGGCTGTGGGGTGGTTTTCCCAAGAGCCCTGAGCAGTCTCAAATGCGCACATGGCAGACACAGGGCAAGGGTGGCTGCTCTGCGACTGCCTGGCAGCTCTTCCCACTGCTCCTTGTGTGGCAGCTGCATCACAGTTTTCCCGTACCTGACATCCCCAGTGGGCTGTGACTGGCACAGCATAGTGTCCATGGATGTGCCACATGGATGGACTGCGTGTCAGGAAGGGGCTCTGGCCTTTAAGTACCAGTCCTCTACCTTAGTGCTACATGCAGCTACAGGAAGGTGCAGGGCATGGTATGGGTATAAACTATGAATTGGTTTTGCTACCCTCTATTGAATTCCCATTGCTATGTTGTATGACTTCTGGTAGCTAAGGAACGGAACGATCTGGTACCTAATCGGGTATTCCTCGTGCAAGCAAAACTCTCATGGATGTTACTGCCATGAAGTGGCACCTCAGTGGTTGTACTTTCAGTGGAAACGTTGCCTGCCTAACAGAACAGCGCTATCAGTCTTTAATCTGTTACAAGAGCCACGTTCCCCTTTAGAGATAAACTGGCAGTTGTTCTTTCATGGTGGTGTTAATTAGCAATACCTTCAGTGAGCTCAGTTATTTTTCTGTTTAGGCATACCACAAAGCACCATTTAAAGCATCTCAAGCTCATCCTTTCCAACAACCTGTATGGTACTCTCCCCAGAATTTGGGTAGGTACCTCCCCTGGCTTTAGGCAGCTGAACTGTGATGTAGGTCGAAGCAAGCCTTGCCCTAGCAAGCTCGTAGGAGCCACACAAAGCACCAACCAGCCACAAGTCATCCATGGCATAAATATAAGAATGTAAGCTATTGAAGGAAAGGGATTCTTCTTTTCTTCCCAAGGAAAAGATGTAGCTACAGAAGAATAATGGCAAATTAATACTGAAATTAAATATTGTCGCTATGAGGAAATCATGCTTTATGACTCTGCAATGAAATTCATGCTTGGAGTTTCTGAGAGGAGTAATTGCATTCTGCTACAGTCAAAATATGCTTTACTGTGGAAGTCCTAGGAGTTTGGGGCAGTTAACCTACTGGAGTGATTTGATCACAGCCTACAGTACACCTCTGAAGGGAGCATAGTTTTGGTAGTGGACTCTTCAAGCCAGCAGACAAAGATATAATCAGATCCAATGGCTGCAAGAAGGAACTAGACAAATTCTAACTTAGAAAGAGGCACGTACTTTAGAAGTAAGGCTACTGAAACAGCTGGAGTAGCACCTCAGTGTTTGTGCTGAACTCTGTCACAGAGGGTTAAGATTCCTCCTCCCTCAAAAGACTCAAGGTCGAATAGAAATTACATCTGGGTAGGTTTACGCTCGAGGCTAGACAGGGGGATTGCAAGGTTTCCTTTTTGCTGCACAATGTATGAGCATGTGAAGAGCAGAAGTGTTAGCAAAAAAGCCAACAGAGTTCTATTTCTTTTGAATACTGAGTTCAGCATCACTGCATACAGGGTTTCAAAGGTGTAAAACAGATAAATCTGGACTCCTTCAACATTAGGTGAACATGAGAAAAGCTCATCTACCTTATTACCTTTGCTGAGGCTCCACACTGAATGTACAATTGTTTTGACATGCAAAATGATGTTTTAGGTACTTCTAATATACAGTAAGAAAGTTCAGTCGTCAAGGAGCCAGTTTAAGAGTGCTAAGACACAGAAATGAGATAAAATGCTGTTAAATATAATCTGAGTAACCAGAGTGAGCTGGGAGGCAGAACAGTGCTGTGTTACATTGTTATTAGTATTATTAACGGGATTAGAATTGAAGAATTCAATTAAGATAAATATAGTCAATACAAGTCAACCCTTTACTGACCTGTGCTTGCACACAGATAGTATACACAGATTTGATGATTATTTATATGCCCATAAGGCACTGTATTGCAATGATTTACATAGCAATGCAGACATATTTCTATCTTGATAAACTTTCCATGTTTTGGAGAAAAATTTTTAACCTAGAATTTAACCTAGAATTCAAGTGGATGTCAACGCTCGGGGTCTACACTCACTTTAAGAGGTTTGTTTCTATTGCCTTCTAGCTCTGCTATCTTCTTCCTGGTATTAGAGCAAAATCTGACCCTGGGGAACTCAGGCCATGGGACAAGGCCCAGAGGCTAGGTTTCTGAGGTTTCTTTTTCTTGCCCTGATCTTAAGTTTGTCTGTCTGGGGATTTTAGTTAGGCACAGTCAAATCCTAGGTTTTTAGTAGGAAAGATCCCAGGGGTAACAGACTGCCACGGTAGTGCAGAACTCTCAGTGGCAGAGGTACCAAATAGAGCACAAAGGAGGACAGAGTGTATGATAAAATATCCTATTTATTGTTATTAATTTTTTTAATCCAAGGATAAAATTGTCAAGCCAAACCAAATACAGACTGAATTTCACCTAGCTGAAATCATGTTCTTTCTTTTCTAGTTTCAGAGGAAAATATTAAATGCTTGCTCATCACAAACCCCACTGCATACCAGAACAGGGTGTGCAGCTCAAGTAAGTGGATGGGCCATTAGAGATTTTAACTGAGTTTCGCCTCATTAGACTCTATATCCACTTCCTATTTCTTGAAGTATCCTGGTCTTATCTTGTTTTGCCCACTCTTCATTTTTCCAAGGCTCATCTATGACCCCTCCACTACTACATCATCTTCAGCTACACTCTCCCCTATCCCGTGTCATTATCCCTAACTCCCTCAACTCTCCAATAATCTATCTGCTTGCGATCTACACAGACAACCTGATACCCAAGCACAGACTTTCTAGTGACTTCATGAATAAGTCTCTGAAAAAGACAGGTTCTGTTCCACCAAATAGCAGAAGCTGAACTGCTTGGAGTCAATTATTAGAAGAAAGGAGGATAATCAAAAGAAAGCAGAACCTCGGGGAAGTGCCAGTCTCCAGTGATTTTTCCGAGATAAGGTTTAGTGCTAATGGAAACTTCTCTCTACTTGCGGTGCTGGCACCATTACTCATGCTGAGTAATACTTTAATATGTAAATAGTCTCACTGAATAAGTGAGACTAGTAAGGATGACAGAGCTGATATTACAGCCCAGCAATGATAAATTGTCTGTTAAGTGCGTAGCCTGGGCATAAAGGGCAGAATTCTCTAGACCAAGTAGACACGTCTACATCTGACGCCAATGAAAATAAATAAGCATTTCACTTTATGTACTCTGGATAGTTATCTCATTGCAGAATAAATACCTGTCTTTGGTCAAATAAATTGCGCCCCAAACTATTTACTTCTCTCCACTGACACAAGACAGCCTACTTGCTTTCATGTAAACAGTTACACCGAAGAAATTGCAAGCTAGAAGAAGTGAACATCACTCTGGTTTTTTTCCCTACAGTTTTATTTCTTTCAAGTAAACAGTGATTTTTCTTTCAAGTGATATTTCTTTCAAGTAAACAGGTATCTGTGGATGGACATTGCCCATCTACCTGGAAGAAAGGATGTTGTATCTGGAGCACTACAGCACTACCCCCATGTCAAAGGGGACAGAAAGGCTGTGTGTCCCTTGCTTAATAATTCATGTTAAGCAACGTGTGCGGTTAAATAAAATTCTGCTATTTATTCCCTCATTAACAGTCTAGCCATGAATGCCAAAAAGATGTAAAATTCATAACCGTGCACTGTAGATTTTACAACAACATCTCAAGGGAGTCAGCCTGAACAGCTTTAAAAGCACTGGGGGACCAGCTGACACATTTTGTTTTCCTGAAGTTTGCAGTAGGATGCCAATACATTATTGAAAAGGTAATTGAAAAGGTACGTGATAGCAGGTAAAGACTTTGGAGCCATTTGGGCTCTGAAGCATCTATATACAATTAGAACCCTCTTAAAATAACGGCTAGTTCATCATCATCGTGTGTAGATGATGATGTACTTCCCTGTTAGTGGTTTTAAGAAAGGAAATTTTGCAGCTGAAAGAAAACAGCGCAGCTGAAACGAAGAGAATTGTGGCTAATGGCAATATCTGAGGAAAACTCGGGAACGACTGCTTGTCAGTGGATTTTAAGATGAAAAATTTGTTCTAGGGATCAGTAGTTAATGAAAAGTCTATTTCCACCTAGGCAGGAGAGAACTCAGCACACAAATTTCCAACCGTACAGATCTTCAGCAGGCAAGTGTCAACACAGCGCTCGGCTTGGAACGGGTTTAACTACGATGGTTTATTCTGAGCGCAAACATAAGGATGGTGCTGATCTTTGATAAATATTGGGAAGGCTTCTGTAATCTCATCAACATATGCCTACAAAGTGGACAAATCTGAAAAATGATACAGGGATAACTCTGGGCTTGATTGGGTGTGCAATTACTAAATTCCCGAGCCTGCGTGAGGGGGAAGCCTAACTGTTTAAAGAATAAAGCATCCCACAGTTTGGTGTGATGTGCAGTGGGATCAGAGAGAACCCTCTGCAAGCCTCAAGTAAGCCTGACACAATTAATAGGGAAAAAAACTGAGCCGGAACAAACTAGTCACAGATACAGCTGAATAAAGTTTCACATGACAAAACACTGTAATAAGAGGTTCTCAGCTCAAATATAGAAACAGAGATGAAATATGGTGCCAGAACTGCCTCCAGATGCAGTTCTGTCTTCAAAACGTTCAGGATAACTGAGTGCTAATTAGCATGTTTTTTCCCCATCAGAAGAAAACGTATGCCACACCAGTGCCAAAGCACACATCACTGGCCTTGAGAGCAAAGGTGTCGGCCGACAGCAGAGCTGCCATTCCGGGAAGCAGAACGAATTCCTGAAGAGCTCGGCAATTGATCCAATGACTGAAGAAAATCAGGTTTGGAAATGCAGTGGCTCTGCAAACCCAGTGAGGACAGAGGCGACTTGCAGGGTGGATCGTTAGTTCCATGCTAAAGAGCCATAATGGCTTTCATCCTGCAACAGCACAATGGGGTGCAAAGCCCAGGATCCTTAGACGGGAACAGAATGCACATGAGGTTCAATACTGCCCCCTTAGTTTGTTCCTGTTCTGTGAGAACTTGGCTTTTGGGAGCAGGCAGTGGGGGAGAAGAGCAATTTTATACAGGAAACAACTTTATTTGTTTTCTATAGAGACTGCGCCAGGGATGAAGGCTGACAGAATCAGCAATACCTGCATGCTTCCTTCTGCCTTGGGAGAGCGACCACAGCGGTCGCCACAGCTGTGCTATGGAAAGCAGCAGGGCTCTGAGAGCAGAGCAGAACTGGACAAACTTTCTGAGAGTTCCCACAGATTTGCCGATTTTTCCCAAGGATTGTGGGACATGCTGCCTCTGTGGACACATAAATGCTTCTCTCCTGAGACAGGGATGATTCACATGATGCCTGTGGCATCCAGGCCATGGATAATTTGCCCTGAATTTTAAAATTTTTTTAATTCTGTTTATTCATGTATGGATGACAGGGGATAATTAAAGTCTCTAAAATAACGAGTTTAGACTAATATTGTTCCTGGATTGTCCAAACTAATATTTTTCAGATGAATGGAAAGCTTCTAACAGGAAGGAAAGACAGAGGGGGGAAAATGTGTTATCTGGGGAAGAAACAATGTAAGGTACATTTACTGAGAAGGAGTACAAGTGCTATGGTATGTTTTAGATTGCATAAAAGCTATAGTCTATATCCATTGACGCAAGCTGTTGGGCAATCTACCTTCCTCCACAAATGAGCAAATTAAAGTTGGAACATTATTTTTAAGGAGCAGCTGATGTCTCAAGGGAAATATTGGAAAACATTCTCATTAGAAACAATTCTCTTGGCAGAAAATATAGGGTTTGTGGGTTTTTCCTTATCATATTTCCTTGAGAACCGGGCTACTGATTTATTTATTTATTTTTTAAAAAGTTCATTTGCTACTTAATGTACAGTCCTCAGCTAAGGTTCATATTTAGCTACTTAGGACCTCATCACAGTTTCCATAACCCCACTGGGCTGTAGATTATTTGATGTAACGGGCCAAATCTTCAGTTGTAGCCTGTACTTGATCAGTACACAAGGAAAAGGTGGGCTGCAAAAGTATTTGCCCTCAGTTCCTACACAGCATCTGTTCCAGTCCTGACCCCAGCAAAACACTTTTTAAAGTCACTTTAAGAAGCAACCTGAGGGTTAAGCACTGTGTTCCTGGGAGCTCCTCCCAACACCACCCTGTAGTTTACTGGCCATGAATGGAGTTGAGGAATTGCAAGCAGCCCAGATGGGCTGCCAGCATGGCCCTGATAGCTGCAAACAGTTTAGTTAGAAAGACTCTTACTACACTTTCTAACATCTATCCCGTGGGTGGACCGCTCCAGGAGCAGTGCTCGCACACACACAGAGTAAGCTGCCCACCAAGCCCAGTCTTGCTCATATTATACGTCATAGTGTAACAAGTTAGATGACTTTGGATTACATATTTCCATCAGCATCTTTAAAAGAAGATGCTGTGAGATTGGGTAATTTCTAAATGAAAATATTTGTAGCTTCATTCTCAATAACATTATATAGATTCCTGCAGGGATAATGGAGTCCAATACATTTATTGGATGGGGAAGAAGGCGTCGGTATTTATAAGAACTAATGACAGCCTGCTTATAACAAACAAAAAGCTAAATGGAGAGCATAGCCAAGAAGTCTCAAAGTAACAGCTCTTCACTGTTGTGCAGCTAGATGCACATCAAGCTGCAGTCAAAAAGTTGAATTCAGAGAACCAGGGAGCCTTGGGAAGAAGGAGGTGCTGTAAAACCAACAGCAAGCCAGCTATCCCCTCACCCCAGAATTCCAAACTGAGGTCGCTGAATACGTGGAGCTGACAGTGGAAACAGAAATGTTCACAGTGGCCTAAGGGCTATTCAGCTAGCACTTGAGTCTGCAGTTCCACCCACAGCGCTTCCAAGGGGAACATAACAAATGCTACAGCGCCAGATGGGGAAAGTAGCAGAAAACTGAAAAAAGAAAAAAGAAACAGCCAAAACTCTTATTTAAAACCAGCACAAATTAGTGCTTATAAGCTTATGATTAAGTTTACTGCCAGAGCAAGGGCAGCTGATCTCTCTTGCAACCAAGCAGTTCATTTCAGCATAGCGACTCGCAGGCAAAACAAACAGTCTCATGAAGCGCAGCAGACGAGGGCTGAACCGACAGGAGAAAGCACCTTGAGTTTTGGCTGTGGGCAAACACAGAATACTCTTGTGGAAAAGCAAAGCAACCCAATCGAGCACCTTGTAAATGTGATTATATGGAAACTACAAGCACCAGAGCAGTAAACCTTGCTCCCCTGTATTTACACCAAGAGGGGAGGAACTGACTGCTCGTGAAGCAAGACTGCAGTTAGGATGGGGAAAGACAGCAGCAAATTAAAAAAAATTCAATGTTCTGGAGAAGGGCACCTCTGATCTTTCTTACATAACAAAGGAATTAAGAGAGCATATCATAATGTGTTATGCTTGTATACAAATAGAAAGAATACAATAGCAACTAAGAGGAGGGAGGCATTAACATCAAATGGCAGAAAGGTATTAATTAGGGCTGCTGATACAGGCAGACTCTTCAGTACAGGATTTCAGACAGAAACCGAAGCAAACTGGCGATACCTCAGGCAGTAAATTCTGGCAGACTACAGAGTTTGAGTCTATGTAATGCCTTTTGATGCTATAGATAAAAAAGTTAACTAAATTTATATTTATCAAATTGGTGGTACTGAACATACCAGAAGACGATGCGTAGAAGCTTAGAGAAATTCAAAATACTGTCCTCAAGTGAACTAGGGAGGAGTTGGGGAGGGGTGGTGATACACATTGACTGAGGAATAATAACAAGGAGAAGAGTGGAGAGAGAAGTAGAAACACACAATAAAGAAAACCCCCAAACAACCCAAGGTTAAAGAGCATACCATGTGGATGTTTTAGCAGAAAAAAACCAGGAACTAGGTACATAATGACATAACTGGCCTGTTAGCAAGTACCTTGATGTTTTCCAGATCTGAGCTGGCTGAGGCCATGCAGAGAGGAATACCAGTATTTGGGGAGGGGGGCAGAACTGCTCAACCCCACTCCGAGGCATGTGCTGCTGAGCAGAGACCACAATTCAAACATCAGGCTGAAAAACAATCATGTGGGGAGCATCAGATGGAAGGGGTGGGGTTTGGAAGAGCCTGACACCTGGATGGAGAGCTGCCTCAACACACCTGGAAAAAGTGTAATGGAGAAGAATTACACTTCACCTTTTCAAGTCCCCACTGTTTTACTATAGCTGTGCCAGCTTAGGAGGCTTTGGGTTTATATATATATATAATATATACTTTTTTGTTTGGTTGTTTTTTTTACAAAATAAAGCAATTAAACACTGGATTGTTTTCTTCACCCCTCTTTTTGCTGGTAGCCAAGAGGTGAAGCTGCTAATTGCTGATTTAGGAAATGTTCTTCAGAACCCTCTGTTGGCTGAAGGGATCTAAACCTACATTTCCCACTTCCCACCTCTCAAGAGAGTGAGGCAAGGTTATAAGGTATGAGAAACAGGTTCTCAGTCTGCTCTGCTGACAACGTTCAACTGTTTGTGCTCCTCTCGGTTACTTAGTGGAGCGAAGGCTGGTGCCAAGTCTCCTTTCTTTGCATGCCCTTGCCTGTGTGATCATCATCTTTGGGTCTCTGCTCCCGTGGATGTTTACTGCATATAGCTATTTGCCTGCATCCTGGATGAGGGTGGAAAGGCATCTACTTCAGGAAGCTCAGTAGATGATGCTGCTGGGTGGTGGTATGACTATCAAGATTTTAGGGGACTTGACTGAAAGAAACCCAGGGGGATTTACAAATTTTGGTTACTCAAGAATTTCTGTTTGTATGGTGAAGCTTCTCTGTGCTTCCAGGCTTAAATAGCTGGGCTGACTGTCCTGAGGAAAACCGCCGTGTCACACTGAGACAAGGGTGAGGGTGGGTACCCAAAAATAACTGGAAGAAAGCAAGAAAAAAGGATTGCTTTCATGTAGTGAAAGGCTGTGCTGATTGAAAGAACCAACAGAAAGGAAGTAATGCTGGCCAGAAGGAAGTATAGATGATACCTATTGAAAAATAATATTTTGCCATGGCCAAGCCCCGAGATACCTTTGATTAGGACAAATGTTATACAGACTGAGGTGTGGTAGGTAGCAATCTTCCATGTCCATTTTCTGTCTCTGAAAACAGTTGACAGATTTTTTTTTTCCTTCATAAACTACTCACTGGTAACAAACATTTACCTCTTTTGGTTACTCCTCCCCACTTTCCCCCAGCCCCCCCCCCCACCAAACCCC
>VZTU01002004.1:0-54943 GCA_013400835.1 Zapornia atra | reverse complement strand
TTCCCCCCAGCCCCCCCCCCCAACAAACCTCATCCATCACAAAAAACCTCCCAAACCCAGCAGCTGTGAGGCAAAACAAGCCCTAATCTCAAACTGCATTGAGGACAGACAGCAGTACTACTGGGTAATAAAGAGAAGCACATTGGAGTGAGTGGCAGTATTCATTCAAAGAAATTACTCAGCCCTGAAACAAAGAGAAAGTCTATTAAAACAAAAAACTGTTCAAATCACTGTATTAGCAATTTACTGTAGCAAGAATATACATTTTGTGCTACAGACTTTTGATGTCAACATTGCCACAGCTTGACTGCCCATCAGCTTGGGTGCTACTGGGTTGTGATGGTATTTACATGGAAAAAAGCTAATATACCCTCCTTAAGGGTAATCGGCATCCTCTCCCACAGAGAGTTAGAGGCAACGGCACTCAAAAGGCCACAAATCACATCCAAACCACTGATCTATGTGTCTATCACATTGTTTATGCACCAGAGTTTTTTTCAAATACAGCAAACCCAGTTATGAACGTGTATTTCATACCCCCACAGTCCAAAACAACGTTACGTGAGTTGGGAGGGGGAGAAGACGATAGCAAAAAAATAAACAAGCAAGAAAAGGGAAGCAGCAGGATGTTTTATCTGCATATGATAGAAAGGGTAAGAAACACCCAATTACCTTAGCTCATATAAATGAGTCACCAGAAAAATACAAACCAACAAACTGCAAAATTATTCCGGTGTTTTTAATAAAACCCTATTGCTTCTACTTTATAAACTGCTTTTCTCATCCAGGCAAGCTTTCAGTCTTAGACAACCTGAGAGAGACGTGGGTTTTTGATTCGGGTGATTAAACTAGAAATAGCCCTGAGAGCTAATACTGCAGGAATGCTGCAGTACAGAAGGAACAAAAAAAATTGTCTTACAACATCAGCAACTACCAGTAATGCAGCCTGATCCGAGCTCTTCACAGCTGAGAAACCAACCCTAGTTATGCTTTATCAAGCTTGGTATTTATTTTAAAAGCACATCAAGACTTTGGAACTACATTTAATTCATTGGCAGCTGTATATAAAGGGAGTCCATCAGCATCCAGTTTTCAGGTTCGATTTGAAATAATATCCGTAGTGCTTTTTCTACCTGAGAAGTTTATGTTTATAAAAAGATCAGTTCTCATTTTATTTTCATTATTTTCTTGTAAGATTCATGCTTTAAGGAAGAAAGATGTACATGGAAGTAAGGAACTACATGATTGCAGTGTTGCTTTTAGCCTACAAAATATGCATTCAAAATGACTTGAAGAGAAAACACTTAACAGCTCTTTCTTCCCCCCTCTCTCCTGCTTCCCAACACATCCAGTGTCTCATAAACTGAATTTTGGGAAGTATTTTGGGAATTCATACAGTCTATTTGTAGCACCAAATTTCAGTGTAATTCAGAGGATCAAAGTCTTTACTGCCTCGACACATGCACCAGCAACCCCCTGTAGGAAACCTAAAGCAATCCATGATACAGATGTTTATTTGTGCTTGTTGAGACACCGAGGACATGTGAAACCTTTCCCTACTCTCTGCTTGGGGCAAAGGCTGGGGCAAAACCCAGCTGATGTGCCTCCTGGGGGTGAGGAGGAGCTAAACAGGTTAAATTTACCAGCAGTTTCAACTGAGTTCAGCTAAGTTGTGCTGTTATTCAAAAATGACAGCTGAGTAAAATCCTGTTTTGCAGTATGGCAAATGAAAAGTTTTGAAAAGCCTGAAGGTCAGATTTTAAACTCTGGTTCTTGCAGAGGAAGGGCTGGGAGGCTACATGCCTGCTTGCATTCCTGTCGAGTCCACATAATGAGAAGCAGTGACCTGAAACTTAAGGCAAATTTTTACTTAGACAAGAGTAACATCTAGACTATGCCCAATGAAGAATTACAGAAGTGCTGAAGTCCTTGGTAGAACAAACAACTTACCTTCCTTGTTTACCTCAGACAAATTACAAAAACAACAAGACCAGGAGGTATTTAAGGGCAAACATTCAAGGTAGACCTTGAACAAGTGTTCAAGTCCAACAGCAAGAACACTCTGCTACCACAAATATTAGTCCTGCTATAAGAGGACAGACAACTTGACAAATGGAATCATTAGGTGAGAGATGGAAGTATTTCTGAAAACACGGCCAATAGCTCATGCCCCAATGTACCCAAAGTCTTCTACAAATTGTCCCAGCCATTTAATGGCACAAATGGATATTTGACTGACGTGTTCACCACTTACTGTACACCACTTTTAGCTTAAAAGGCAGTCAAACGCGACACAACCTATCAGAAATCCAAAGGTACATGATAGTTTTCAGCTTGGCTACCTGCTACACATTGATACAGCACATATCCAATTTGGTACAAAAGTGGTGGAGCAATCTGATCTTGTGCTTCACTGACAAACCAGATTGAATCTGGGCATTTCAGCATATTTCTACGTGTTACTCCATTGGAACAAGATCTTGATGCAGTCTAGTCAAGGGATCGTGATCTGTAACAAAATCAAATAACCTGAGAATCCAAAAAGCACATGTTAATTTCAGAAACCCTTTGGCTCTTCAGGATTTAGAGTAGGAGTACTTGAAAAGACATGCCTGAATGTTTGTGGTTATTAGAGGAGGAGGAAGATGATGACAGAGGAATGAAACTGCGAAGAGTTTTTATTTGGAATCAATAGATCGAAGCCATAGCAAACGAAAGGTGGATAACACTTCCTCCAAGCCAAGGCAGTATTTGTTGTGTATAACAGACAATATAAATAATTTCAGTGAAACTAAGCTCAAAAAGCAAAACTCTTTTCAACCAATCTTCACCTCACCAAATTTAGAATACATTTCCAAAAAGTCTTCATGGTTGTTGATGAGTCCATTCTCAAAGGCACCTAACTCCTGTTTAAAAAATCTCTGGTAAGAATGTGAAACAATCAATTCCCCTGGAGTCCCAGGCTTCAGCTTTTCTCAACTCCTATTGAACATTATTCAGCACAAGTCAGCACCCAGGTGACAATAGGTCTCTCCTTTTGCCTGAGAACAATGAAAGCCAAGAGAGTCACTCAAGAGCAATAAGAAATATATTTTTTATGTACATGTCAGTAATGGCCATCAACAAGCAATAATATTAAACCTGTGGCTTTCAGAAAGGCAAAAAAAATTTCTCTTGTCAGAAATGAAGATCACAAATGTTAAAAAGAATGACCTAAGGAGAGCTGAATTTTTAATTAAAAAAGGGCCAGATTTAGCTAACAATAAACTCGCCTTTCTGATATCCTCAGGAGAGAGAGAGGAACAGGGGGAGAGAGAGGGAGCGCCTCCGGTTAGCTTGCCATTAGCACAAAGGAAAACAATTGCAGGGCTTAGGGAGGATTTAGCTCTAACAAACGCTTATCACAAAGTCATGTCACTGCACACTATTGTTCTGTATTTGGAATGAAATTAATTTCCAACTCCATATTAACCTTTTAGAGACCCTGCTTGGTGGAGGAATTTAATCCTTTGGATTGTGGTATGTGACCAGCAAAGGCCACTTCTAGATTTGGCGGGTTTGACAGCCTGAATAACACTTTATTAAAAGGAAAAAACATAATATAGAAAATCAGTTTCCTTTCATAACGAACAGCAGGCATCTTAGGGCACTGAAAAGTTGAGTGTGTCGGATCAAACAGGCCAGAAAAACAAAACAAAAGGGGAAATCCTACTTTTGTTTCAATTGCCATAACATACTATTCCTCTGTGCTATAATTAACCCACAGATGCTGCGACAGCACGCTTTCAGGCTGTACTCTAGGACAATAAAAGCTGTATCGTGATGGAGTAGGTGTTCTCCAAACTTACCAAAACCCACGTTCTCTGATGTGACCAAGACAGAGCATTCAGCTGGCTAAGGGGAGACAGCTCCCATAAAGTAAGACAACAGCGGCGATTTAGAGAGTAGTGAAAGCAGGAATTTCAGCACATGGTGGGGGGGGAAGCCCATTTTCTGGTCTTTATTAGTCTTAGTGCTACAACTGTCTTTGTTGGTCTCTGCAGGACTCTCTCCCCGCTGCATTCCCAAAGCTGAGAGGAGCCCTCTGGATGTCAGACAAAATCTGCTGTCGCTACCATATTAGGAATCAAACTGAGTAGCAAAAGCCCCAGGCTGAGCGGAGATAAACCAACAGGGAACGCATTTACCTCCCAGCCAAATGAGTAAAGCAAAGTGATTGAGGGAACAAAATAAATAATAATTTAAACCCAAATCCTAAGCAATAAGACTGACTGGGGTTTTTTTAATCTGCTTTTACTTTTATTGTGCTTCCTACTGAAGTGTAGCTCGAAAGTAGATTTGCAGATAGGAACAAGTCCTGTTTCTTACATTTCTGTTTTTTGCTGCCGAGTGAAATAATCCCGAGATACGTATCGATGATCAGCTTCCAATGTTTTAAACACAACCTTTTTAGCTGGCTGGAAAAGCATCATTATACTGCAGTGGAGGCAGTGTAAACTGCTGTCACCCTATTGACATAAATTTCAGTTTACAGCCAATCTGGCCTTTCCACCAAGATCTCCCTTAATCGTAGATGCTTCACTGGTGATCAGCCTTACGGTCCATAGGAAATCTCACCTGAAGTACAAGCTTTGCTCAAATCATTATTCAGCTCTCTAGTGTGGAGGCAGAATGTGGTACTTGCTATTATACTTCCCTATATGTGCACAGGGATGTATTTTGAGCAATCTTTGATAGAGAGGGTCAGTAAGGCCGCTACATCATCGGTGATGGCATGCGATTCCATGTAGATCTGATTGAAATCTACAGATTTTTTATCTGCTGTGCATGAATGAGGGCCAGATCTGCAACACGCATCAGCATGTAGCCTCTAAAATGTGGCAAAGTCTTATGTCTATTGCACAGCTTTTGGGCATCCATACTTGGAGTAACAAACTGTCCCTGTGAAAGCTCTCCACCTCTACTCTCAGCACTGCAGATGCTGTGAGACAGCGGATGCTCACAAGATGCGGGTGCTCTGGATGCCAACCCATCAGAGAGGCAGGAAAGCTGGGGTTTGATGCCTGGACCCATGCACCAGCCACACACATACGGTGATGTGCCATGTTCCCCCCCTGCTCCTCAGCAGCCCACAGCGCAACCATTCCGCCTCCTCTTGCATTGCACACGTATGCACCATGTCAGCATGCTTAACACAGTCAAGGTAGAAGTAAGGTTTGGGTTTCTATTCCAAAATCCAGATGAGCCTTATTTTTAGCATCTGGTATTTCACAGAAAGAAAAGAGTCTGGAGGGTAAGAAAAAATAGGGAGATGGATACACTGTTGAGTGACAACACTATTTCAGCCTTAGCAACCTTGCATGTCACTCGTGATGGTTGCCTTTGGTTGCATGGGTAGGAAACTCATATCCACACCTTTTTCTGACCCTCGGCCATTAGGCTCCCGTGGCATCCTTCAGCTCACACAGCCAAAATGAATGGGGCGGTTTCCTGACTGAATTTAATTTGAAGGGTTGTAACGGTAGTGGCAGGAATCATAGTTTGTCTGTGGAAATATCGCCAGCTCTTCTGAGAGGAGAGGTGGTTTGTGGAGGGTGGTAGACTAACAACAAAAAAGAAGATTGTATGTAAGTCATGTATTTGTTCAGGGGAAGAAAATCAGTAGGATTCTGTCAACCAGCATGTTGTCTTGGTATAAAAATAAGCAATGGCTGAGAGAATGCAGAAATAGGATGGTAGTCATGGCTTTCTACAGCTTTTAGGACAAGAATAAAGCTGCAGTTTCCTAATTATATAGTGCTCACCCTCCAGCACACTGATTTCATTGCTACCTTTTCTCCTTTCTTGCTAAGGCGTTGTGGTTGCACAGTGTTGTCAGCTCCAAGCATGGTGGTTTTCTAAAAGCAAGACCTAACTATTCAAATATCCACAAGTGGTATGAACATTAGCAAACAAAACCTGTGTGCAATATAGCTGGAGCTGCAGCAAGATACTCCTTTCCCCCAGGAAAATCAAAGGAAAGAAAACCAGAAGCTCACGGGTCGTGACACCAGCCAGTGGTTGAAGGTCAGAAACATGCTTCTGTAGGGTGTCACACCATTAACTGCTCATCACCAGTGGGAACCTGGAAACTGGACTCTACCCTGGGGCCTGGGACAGCCCTCCAGTTAAAGCTAAATTCAGGCAATTCACTCTGAAACATGGTGGCACCCAGAGGATGCAATTTGATAACTCAGCCTACAACTACCTTGCTGCTAACTGGAGTTCATTTTCCTTTTTTCTTTTTCAGCTGGAGTGATGAGGGAAGTTGCATCTTGTTTTCCAGGTTATGTTTGTGGCTGATAGGAAAAGCTGTTGCGCTGGGTGGGAATTTAAGGGGAGTAGGGAACAGTGGGGTTGGAGGACTCATTCCCTCCCATATGGGATTTGCATCTATCGTAGTGATTGAAAAGAGGCAGAATATTTACAGAACAGCCAACTTTGCATTAAGTTTACAAGATTTTCCTTCGCAATATAGTTCCTACTTATCTGTCATAGCTATTGCTCACCTACAGAGAAGCACTGTTCAATTAGGAGTTAATGTCTAAAGAGTCACACAATGTTTGCAGAATAAGTTGCAGACTGCAAAGAAAAACAGTGAAAAGAGGTGAAAAATACAGCCTTCATATTGCTACAACTTTCAGATAGGACAGAAACTCGGAGTCTTACAGGCACGTATTTGGTATCTTGATTACATTTTCACAAAACAAAGGTTTAACGTGCCTTTGAAGCTTTAAAGTCAGGTCTGTTATATGAATTTGCCTACAACACGTTATGCACAGCACCTCAGCATTTCAGATTTATTTTTTATAGCATCCCTCTCACTCAAACCATAGCAAACTCCAGACAAGGCTGTAAGCAAAACCCACAGAAGCTTTTCAAAAAGCTCTGTGTTTTCCTGCTTTGCCTGGAATTATCAGCGCCTTTGTTTCCCAAACTTTTGAACTTGCCATAAACATGTCTTGGTATGTTAAAGTATTGTCCTTCACCCAACCCCAGACTGTGAAAATGCAGCAGATTACAAAAAGATTTGACATTTATTTTCAAAAGTACCCATATACCCCAACTTTATATGTTTTACTTTTTGTAAGTAAAGAGGTGACTTTGCCAACCATTTCTAAAGGATTAAAAAGCCTGCTGTGTCATCTCATATATCTTCGTTCAGTTTCTAATGCAGCCAGAGAGCACAAAGGCTGAGAGAAAACCTTTTATCATTTGCAGTTATCGACTGGGCCAGAATACAGTATTAGGCACCTTAGAAACTTTTACCTAAAACTTGCTTTGCTTTGAAAAATGGCTGGTCTCCTAAGTGAAGGAAAGCAAGAAGTCTAACTTCAAAAAGGGAGTTATTATTATCCAGAAACCTAACACATTTTAGGGAAAAATTGCTGGGGACACTTTAAATAGCAATCTATTTTTCTACTACATTGCTACAATAGTCCAGAAGTTTTTGGATGTTCTAAATCACTTTATACCCTGGGATGAAAGTTGCTTTGGGAGAGTTTTAGCTGCCTTCGATGATAAGGTCTGTTATTTAAACAAATATATCAGAAGGCAGAGGCAATTTAAAAAAATTGTTGCTTCAATGAGAGTGAAAGTTAGCATTTTGTCCTGAGGCTCTTTATCCAAGGTGCAGCTGATCTTAATGCTACAGGTTTCCAGCAAAATGTAGGCAGAATCCTTTTCTCCTGACACCCTCCTGTAACTGCTGGCACATTGTGGGACTCACAAACTAGAAATTCAAGATAAAGGCTGATATTAAACACCAGAGTAATGCCCCAAACTAGGTGCCAAGAACCCTGTAATCATGTCAAATTCTTTACTTTCATATATAAATCTGTAACTTTTAAAAAAAAAATTATATATATATATATACATATATAAAAAAATGTATTTTAAAAATCTTTCTACTTGCTTATTATTCCTGAGGTCTGGTATGCTTTTGCATCCATCTTCTCTTTTAGTATGGATCAGAATCTGGACTTTATTCTAAGGCATCAGTCTATTTTCTAACCAGAAATAACCCACTGAAGAACTCTGGCATTGATATTCAAGCCAGCAACCAGCTCCTGTAAGTACTGTATCATTAGAGAAGTGAGACTGCAAAATCAACTGTATGCAAACTTTAAGAATATTCACAGATGCCAACTCTTGTGATTTTATCACAATCCCTGAGATACAGAGCATATATTTCTTGAAGCCTTAGTATCTTGACATCATGTTGTCATGAGAAACTCTCAGCTTGCATTTAAAATAAAAAGCACCTTTGGTAACCCTCATGGCTTGAAATAAAAGTCTGCAAGCATAGAAACCAAAGCTTCAAATTGGGAATCCTCCATTTGATCCTATTTAAAATTTATTTATTTTTTAAGCCAAGAGCAAGAACTTTGAGAACGTGGGTTTGGCCATGTTGCTGCTGTCCTCTACTTACAAACAGCATGCTCTAAACCTGAGCCACTTGTTACCTTTTTCCTTAAGTTTTCTCTGTCTTAGTTCCCATTTCAAGCATTGTCAACATGCAGTGATAAAAGCTTTAAAAGCATCGTTGGGAAAGGCCTTTTACTGGCAATTTTGCCTGACATTTCTCCCAGAAAAAAATTCAGAACTTAGTGAAGTTGGCATCAGTCAAAATACAGCCTTCAGAAAGTGCTTGTTGGTGTCCTCCTTGGTGCTAGGATGATGGCATCACTAACATACTGGACTGGGTGAAACATCAAAACAGACAGGGGGAAACAACCAGAACTGTACTGGTTTACTTGCTATCAGGTCAGCATGAACTCATCCATGCAGGTGTTCTCACCAGTTCGATAAATATTTTTCTAACTACCTTAGTCTGTGTTATGCTGTTTCTACTAGTGGAAGAAGGTTTATCACTGAATTTCCCATAGCCTTCCCTTTGCTTTAAGTGTGATAGAAAGCTCTTTTTTCAATTATTGTTTGGGTTTTCCCCTGAGGAGAAAATAAAGCCATTTAAGAAGACTAATCAGACAAAAGTAGGGTTTTGAAGTGCTGGACACAAAAATCTCTTCCTGCAGTTTCCAGAGCAAAATAGCTCTAGCTGTGCCACGCAATTCTCAGATGGTGCCTGTTTGCTTTGCTTTGGTTTTGTCAAAAATCAAACACTGAGCTCTGGCAGGTGTGAAAGAAGGGTGGCACGCAGGAGGAATGGACAGAAGAAAACGAGGACTCAGCGTACGACCTGTGGCTCCTCAGGCAGCTGGGCCCACAGAGTCACGAGGAGAGCAGCACCTGAGTTATGATCTTCCTCTGAATCACTCAGAAAGAATCCATCCTCTGCTGCTTATGAAGGGAGATAAGGGGGGGAAAAGGCTCTGTCTGTAGCTCAGCTATTATCCTAAAGATTCCTGACTCATCTGGTATCCCTCATTCTGACATGCAGTGTTCACGGGACCTCTGGGTTTTATCGTGCTCAATTATAAACACCAGGTTCCTTGCCCTGGTTTGTTAACATGGATTAAGGATTTTGATTGCTTTACCCACATCTCTCCTGCTTTCACTTTATTTCTTGGCTCTAGAGGGTAACTACTTCATATCTGTTTATATTGTGCTCTAAAAATTGGATCCATCTCTTAAAGAGACTTTGATGGAGAAGCAAATGTCCAGATCATCATTTTATTGCCTCAACTCATAGCACAGGACATCTGAGTTCCACGGATGGTTACCCATGACTGCAACCTGAATCAAGGCATTTCCTTCCATAATTCAGTGCATAAGCTCACTTGTTTATTTTTCATTGTATTTTATTGTACATGGAAAAGGAAAGTGGGAACTCTGCGCTCAGCCAATCTGATCTTTAGCATTCACGTGCACTATTTCACCAAATGATTACTTCATCAAGAGACTATCTTTTGGCCAAGCTAAGGATGATCTTTCAGAAAGACACCAAACCAGATTTATGGACTGCTCTGTTAGCTCATATTCTCTGTCTTTAAGTTGCTTTCACATGAAACCTCTTGGGATCACTCTCATTACTTATATTATTAGCCATCCTCATTGCTCTGAGGTGCTTTGATAAAGAAAAGGAAAGGTTTCTTTGTAAAGAAATCCAGCAAACTCAAAAACCTCTTAATAGTTATGAGTATCTTTGATAATAGTGGGTTTTTTTTCCCTTCATGTATTGAATCTGGAAGTTTTATGTTATAGGGTAGCATTTGCTTATGACTAGGTTTTCACCATGTCATGTAAGGAATTGCTAACAGCACAGTAACACAGCCATTGCAGAATACCAAAATTCAATTCAGTAATTGAAAACAATTATATAGTTGTGCTACATTACATAAAGTAACACCTTACAAAAGTATTCACAGCTGTTACAAGCTACTCGTGTCACCACAGATTCAGCTTGGTACAAGGGCAGTACGGAATATATTCATCTTTGCTTAGAGAAGGTAACATGTCTCTCTCATCTGTTGACAGAAGTAACCTGTTCGAAGTTATAATTAAAGAGAACTGGGAAAGTTTTCTCTATCCTTGTGATATTCTATAGGTCTTTCAAAGGATTAGATGAAAACATGATATAAATCCTGGCAGAATTAATCAAATAGAATTGGAAGAACAGCAACCCATTCGTATCCAGGCTAACAGTCAATAAAACCAGTTGACTGCTTTCTAATCTGACATTTCTTAGGAAGTGGAAGAGGCCAGCTAGCTAGTCTCTGCATCATCATTCTCCTTAGATTTTTTTTTAAAAAATCATTTAAAGAGGCCATGGAGTTGGGGGCTACAACCCATTTGGCCTTTTCTTACCAAAAAAACCCCAGAGAGACAGAAAGAAGAGGTAAGGAAGGAGCATTTAACCTTAACCTAATGGTTAAGAAGCTTACCTGACAGGTGGGTGAAAGGGGTTGAGGTCCCTTTTCTAATGAGTTACTTATAAGAGTGGAATACTTTGGGCAGGGTTACACTCCAGTAGCTAATAACCTAGTATAGAGAGGACTCTCCTGGGAAGGAGAAGAAGTAGTTTCCTGTTCTAAACAGAGTTTATCCTCTCCAAGTGCCAAGTTGGAAAATCCTCCTGGCTGTGTTCATTCCCAGGAGTAAAAATGTTGGCGTCGTCAAGTTTTAAGGAACTTAAAGAGTTTTGAGGAACTCAGAGGGGCCTAAAACCAGCCCTTTTTCTAAACTGTTGTCTTGATTTCCTAAACATTTCTGTAAACGTTATTTTCATACCATTCTCTCCTATAATGGACATATTATTCCTCCCCCTCATCTCCCCCAACAGTGTTTGACAGTCCTCCTCTGGTGTGATAAAGTAACTTCGTTTTGAACAAGAAAGGCACCCCAGATTGGATTTACTGGCAATTAAAAATACTGCATACAACAACTTAGATAAACCAAGAAATGAGGACTGTCTGAGCCTGTGGCAGACTGCTGAGTAGCAGCAAGGCAAGCGCGCGGGCAGCGCGCAAGAGCCGAGTCAGTGGGATTTTTGTTTGGCTAACAGCTCTGTGTGACACACATAAAGTAAAAGGCAGGGCACAATTAGAGCATTTATGGTCATGGAAACACAATTCCCCAGCTAGTGCTTGATAGACAAAGAGTGCTGATCAGTGAAAATTATGTGGTGCTCCCCCGCAAAAGAAGAATAAGGAGCACAGCGTGCTATATATTTAGATGCTAGCCAGCACCCTGCTAGGTCCCAGTCCCAGGCGCAGTCCCTGTGCCACAAAACCCAATTGTGCTGCCCAAAGCTGCCTCTGGAGCAACCCCAGCGAGAAAACGGTGAGAAACTGATTCTGACAAAGCAAAGACAAGGAGGCACTTCAGACAACACCAGATAATTCAAACGTGCACACAGCTCCCTGCTAGAATAAATGGCCACATCACTGTCATCGTTGGTGAAATTTTACCCGTTCAAATAAGCAGAGAATCAGGCCAATAATGCCCTACCAGACTAAATTATGTAACTACTTATCTGTAAAGGTTACCTTTGTTTTCTTTATAATGGAATTATCTCCACAAAACCAGTTATTTAGCCACTTCGTTATAAAACCATGTAGGAACACCACAATTTCTATCATCAGCTTATGATTGCCTTTCATTATTATTAATTCCAATAGTGCTATATAGCGATAATGAATCACAACAGGGGCACTACTTCAGATATTGTAGCACAGTATATCCACCAGACCAGAAAAACTACCTGCTGCATTAGGATAATTCTGACACGCTTTGTCTTCTTTCCTATAATTTTTTTTGTTCCCTGTTTTATTTTCTCTGCTTGCAGCTTCCTAATCTAAGCAAAAATAATGATAATATTTTCCTCTTTGATAAGCACCCTAGTGACAGCTCAATTTATTTTTTTGAATCAGCCTGCCTGTTTCAGTACAGATCAATAGTCAGGTCCACTAGACATGTCAAGACCAGCGAGTGAAAACGCATACTTGTCGAAACTTGAAAAGTCGACCTTAAACATACCACCCAACATTTAAAATATCAGGAACACTGCTTGAACAAGCAACATGACATGCTCCATGGTTGAAAATAATGGGATTATAATTTTTTTTTTTTTTTAGACCTGATCTCACTACTTTGCATCTGGCTAAATTATTTACATCTGTGCTGAATGAGTATAGACCCGTGCCTTTACAGTCTGGTAGCACTCTACATCATCTTTCACACACACCTACATGATTGAACAAGTCTTTTGTTGAACTACAAAATCAGGTTCATGCTCATCCCTAGACCAATTCCCTAATAATGATTTTCCATCTTGCAATCTGAAGTTCAATTTAAAGACTGAGGAGAGATGAAAACTATTTTCCCTCCTGAGAATTTGTCTAGTTCAGATCTAAACATCAACAAAATATATGTTAGGAATGTACTGTCTTCATTTATATGTGAATAACTTTTTACTTGTTCCTTCTTTCTATCTTAAGGAGGATAGTCCATGCCACCTTCTAGTATCTAAACTCCCTATTTTATCTTGCACCAGGGAAGTAATTTACTATTGAGACTGTAACCTCTTTTTTGCAATCTACTGCTCTTGAATATTAAGCACGATAGATGCTGCATACACTTTTCAGATTCTTACAACATCAGCTTAAAGTCCATAAGAAGGCTGCTTAGGCCTCAAGTCAGTACCAGTTTCCAAAAGGATACCAGCTATGGATGTATATGTTCTTCAGTATGTAAGACACACTGCAAATGCACACTATGCATGGAAAAAGGCGCTCTGCCTCGGCTTAATGTTGCAGGCATTTTTGTTGAAATTTTATGGCATCTTGGTTTTGTAAGTGAATCTACTAATATATTACTGGCTGGATTTCATACTGACCTCATTTTCTTAGCACACAATCTATCAGAAATAGGGCTCATACACCTATGATAATATACTGCCAAATTAATAAAATATGTTCTATGAACTTTGTTTCATTTCTCTTTAATTTGAATACTTAGGCTATTGAAAATGAACTTTATAATAATATTCTAAAGAGCCCTTGCTTTTAGCAGAAACAAAATAAAAATATTAGTGGCTGTTTTCTATACTTTAATAGTGTTGGTTACGGCAAAACGAGCATTTTCATGGCCATTTAAAATCCTTAAGCGAGACTGAGTATGACAGTATTTTTGGAATGGTTAAAATACTTGTTCCTGAGGCTTCTCAATACCAGAGCACATTAGCCTAAAGACTGTTATCTCAGTTGTTCTTGAGCTCTATTAGCCTGCTACCAGCTCCAACTACCTGCTGTACATAATCTCAGGTTTTTGCCTTGCATTTTCTAACGTATTTTGCATTCCCAGGTGAGCAGTCTGGGATCTGCTCGGCACAACAGGCAGAGCAACCTGAACAAAAATAATCTTCAGCTATTTCCTGATTTAATTTCTCTCAGTCATGCAATAGCATGACATTCTTATTCTCTGGATTCAGATGCTAAGTAAAGATTGTGATCATTCTGAAAAAAAAGGAGGTCTTTCTCTGCTCTTGGAAACCTTATCCATGTATAGAAAATAATGGAAAGACCCCATGTTAGCTCTTGGCCACATCACAGAATCACAGACTGGTTTGTGTTGGAAGGGACATTAAAGACTATCTAGTTCCTGCCATGGGCAGAGACACCCTCCACTAGACCAGGTTGCCCAAAGCCCCATCCAACCTGGCCTTGAACACTGCCAGTGAGGGGGCAGCCACAGCTTCTCTGGGCAACCTGTGCCAGGGCCTCACCACCCTCATGGTAAAGTAATTCTTCCTACTACCTAATCTAAATCTACACTCCTTCAGTTTAAGCCCATTACCCCTGGTGTGATCACTCCATGGCCTTGTAAACAGCCCCTCTCCAGCTTTCTTGTAGGCCCCTGCAGGTACTGGAAGGCTGCTCTGAGGTGTCCCCAGAGCTTTCTCTTCTCCAGTAACTGGAGTAACCCCAACTCTCTCAGCCTGTCTTCACAGAGGAGGTGTTCCAGCCCTCAGATCATCTCTGTGGCCTCCTCTGCACTCGTTACAACAGCATCACGTCCTTCTTATGTCAGGGACCCCAGAGCTGGATGCAGTACTCCAGGTGGGGTCTCATGAAAGCAGAGGGGCAGAATCACCTCCCTCAACCTACTGGCCATACTGTTTTTTGATGCTTTTGATGGTTGACTTTCTGGGCTGCAAGCACACATTGCTGGCTCATGTTGAGCTTTTCATCCCCTACATGGACAAGTCCTCTTCAGGGCCACTCTCAATCCTGTAGTTGTGCTTAGGATTGCCTCAAATCTCTGTCTCCTTGATATACACATTAGAACTAATGAGCTGTGGATCTTGTCTATTTTTTTTTTCCTTTTCAAATTACTACCACCAAGCTCTCAAGTTTCCCTTACACAGGACTAGAAAACTTTTTTCCCTTGTTGTCAACATTCTTCTTTTGCAGCATAAGATCAGCTGGAACAATGCTCTGTTAAAACTGTTGTTCAGAAATTTGCTTGGAGGCTCATTTTAAGAGCGGTGTAATTCTAGAAAGGCATTGCATATATTCTAGCATTAGTTGCTCATATACAGAAATGTCTTTTTCATTAGATTTCTTTCAATAGGTTTCATTTTCTATGCACGTACAGGGTAAGAGATCGTCACTGCCCCAAACAGCCAGCAATACAAATGCAGCCTAAAAGGACGAATGTTACATGTATATTCCTTTTCTCTTCCATCTCACAAGCTACAATCAGAGTATCAGTTTTGATAATTTCTCTGAAAATACCCAACAATATGCATTTTTTTCTTCACTTGTGGAATAAATAAAATCTAGTAACCAGGAGCATCCTACCACAAGTGAAACAGGTGGGTAGAAAGGACAAATTTGAGGTAAGCAATCCTCTTCCTTAAAACCAAACCCTTAAATTCATGCTGCCTTTTTTCATCTGATACTTGAACTAGCATGGCAATATTTACATGACATAAAAGTCAGAATTTACTCACAGCTGGAGGCTAGTTTTCACAATGCTGCTAGTTCACCATCATGAACTGTCTCTTCACACAGATTCTAACCGAGTTGGAGCCTGATCCATGACCAAGACTACTGTGCACAAATAAACAGTAACAACATGATTGTTGTATTGAAGAATTACAGGCTGAACTGTCAGGATAATGTCATCCGCTATTGCTTTGCAGATTCATTTTATGTTTGTATAAGGAAGACAAGATGCTTTTATTTTGCATTCTTGAGCAAAGGCCTTCATTAGCAGCCCTCGGAGTTATGCTTAGCTTAATCCAAGTTGGGCATCCAATATCCATATTGCAAACTGTCCATAAAGCACTCTCTGAGGATAGGAATCAGTTGTAAAAGAAGAACAGACAAACAACATTTCAGAACATTGTTATTAAACACCCTTTTTGCCAACAAAAAATAATAAAACTATTGTCTGCATTAGCCAGGATAATGTTATTTAAGTGTATCAGAAAATAACACATTTCTTTCACACATGCCATGAAAACAGAATGAACGTGATAAAGGTATTTTTCACTTCCAATTCGGTGATGGTATTGGACAGTGGAGTATATTATCCTTGAGAAGAGGAGGCTGAGGGGAGACCTTACCGCCGCCTACAACTACCTGAAGGGAGGTTGTAGAGAGGCGAGTGATGGCCTCTTCAGCCGGGTGACAGGAGATAGGACAAGGGGAAATCACAGCATCTTAGTGGATGGAAGGGACCTCAAGAGATCACCTGGTACAATCCCCCTGCCAAAGCAGGTTCCCTAGGACATATGGCACAAAGCTGCGCCAGGGCAGGCTCAGATTAGATGTTAGGAAAAAATGTTTCACTGAAAGAGTTGTCGGGGCCTGGAACAGGCTGCCCAGGGAGGGGGTTGAGTCCCCATCCCTGGATGTGTTTAAAAAAAGGGTAGATGAGGTACTTATGGAAATGGTTTAGCATAGGACAGGAATGGTTGGACTTGACGATCTTAAAGGTCCTTTCCAACCTTGTGATTCTATGTTATTAAACTATCACTATAAAAGGCGGATATAAAGTTCTTCAAAATCAAAGTATTTTCATGCAAAAATTTTGGTTTATTCTTTCAGTCACATGGTAATTTGTGAAGGGACAAAAAATAGGGTTCATCCAAAAGAACTGAATTGCATGTAAACTGGCATCATTATTGGAGAAGTCATGAAAAGGAAAACATGTAAAAAGCATTACAAAAATTGGTTTGCACAAGTTTTCACCAAGCATGATACCTAGCCAAAATAGATGAGAAAGCATTTGTAGTTTCTGGCAATAGGCAACAGTATTCTTAGTATCTCTATAAATACCTGAAATCAGCCACAGTGCAAGATTCTCCTAGATGCAAGTTACTATTGCTCGGAGAAGTAGTAGGTTTCCGGTAAGAACCTGACAATACACTGACCTATGGAGCAGTTTCTTTTTCCCCACCTCCAACCCAATCATATTGTTTATCACACAGGAGGCAACCATGTGGACCCCCCCCCTTTTTTTTTCTATTGGTGGACAATGGTACAGTATGATACTAAGAACATGGGTAGAGATGTGATTTTTTAGTTCTGGTTTCCTCCAACTCATGGGCCCTTAGCATCCATGGAACAGCGACATACTTTGGGTTTCTGAACATCACTATAAAGTATGAGACAAATCTCACCTAAATCTTACCGCATAATATAGTCACAGTCTTCATTTTTTTAATGCTAAATTAGAAATTTCCAGTTCTTAAGCTGAAATACTGTCAATACTTGATAAAACTCTGCACCTATGTTTATTAATTCACTGTATACATATACTTATCCCATACACACATGTATGCTTTGCAAGACTAGCTGTATAAGATGCAGAATGCTAATTTAATATTGTATGGGGCGGGGAGGAGGGGGGGGATGTTTATTCATTTCTTTCAGGATGTCTCGGTTATAAGAACTACAAATTATTCTGATTTGGAAATGGTGTGGGCGTGAGGGAGGATGACACCTGTTCAGCACCACTCCCGCAGGAGCATTACTCCCACACAAGGGATTTGCATACTAATAGAAAAACAGTATTTGCAGGTTTTTATTTACTACATAAATAGCTGTATGCTATAGATTAGTGACCAAAGCACCCAGCCTAACAAGCTGGAAGCCCCGTCTCTGCACATATCTTCATTTGTCATATCTTAGAATTCCAGCTGGTGTTCTTCTAGCATTCCTTTTCTACCATCCTCTCCTCCATTGTGACTACAACAACAACAGCTACACTGCTACACACATATTCAAAGAAATCTTTTAAAGCACAAAATAATCAGCGTCCGTGGTTCCTAGTGAAAGTGTATGTATTCTCAGGTATGTGTGGCAGACCCAGCAGTTCAAATTTCCTCAGATATATCTAGTGTGATTCAGTGACATTTGGCCAACTGAAAAGTTTTTGAAAACTATTTCCGAGTCATTTGGCCGGGTGCCTGTTTGGCTGATGCCCTTTACCACTACTGGGTGATTCATAGCTCCCTACCTCTGAGAATCAATACGGCAGAAATTGCTGTTTCTTTTGTATATCAGAGAGGGCTGCAACCGACTGCTCTGGAAAATGCAAACCCAGTTTACACAATTTCAAAAAGCAGTGGCACTATTTACTCTTAAAAGGGTATAGTTATTTTTAAAGCTAAACTTACCCTAAGGCAAAGGACTCCCTCCCCCAAATAAATGGCCACCTTGCCTACTTTGGTCAGCAGTAGCTGCAATGCTCCCAGCTCAAACGAGCCAAGGTCTTTAGATGGAACTTTGGCTTTGCAGAATAAAATCAGCAAGACAGCTAGAGAGCTACTCTGCATTTTGGGGAGTGTCTGGATTGAACCCTCTAGGACATCCACAGCTCAGCAGTCTCAACTGCAAGGTCTTTATGTGTCTTCCAGGAGGGAAGGGAGTGGGTCAGGGGAACTGCATGCCATCCTTTGTGTCACCCGTTTCCCTGCCAGCTTACAGAGCTCCTCTCATTGCCGGACTACAAGAACCTTCACCATATGACTGCAACGTTTTCTGTCTGCAGCATGCAAACAGATAGGAAGGGAATACCAGCTCTCTGGTCGTGTGGTGAGCGTATTTTCAGTTGCATGATGGGAGGAGGATTGGAGAATTTAAGCCCTGCTGTGCTCCCATACCAGGTGAATAGTTCCTCACTGATGCTTTAAATTACAGACTTCAGGCTTTTTGTAAGAGCTATGAATATGCGAAAGCTGCAATGCAGTTATTTCTTAGTTTCCCATCTATTTTTGTATTTCACTTTCTAAATTATCTTGTTACATAAACTGAGCTTATCCCCACCCACTACTCAGCATCCTTAATTTCGTATCTGTTTTTTCCCCCCCACTTATTACTAAATCTTCTCTCAACAGACTTTTGGCTTTTTTGTAATTTTGGGCTGTTTTATTTTGGGGACCTTCAAATATACCATTAATCTGGTGAATTCAGGTTTTTTTAAAGCTTTCCTATATTATAATTTTATTAAGCTTAAGTATTTTGGCTGATGTCAAAGAATTAACAATTAACAGCTCGCAATGAGCTGAAAAGTATTCTTTTCCATACACGTGCATCAGTTTGCTCCATGCTTCCACATAACTAATAACATATCTTAAAATGCATGGATTTGAAATTTATCTGATTGATCTATTTATGTAATCCAATCAATCTGCTTATGCTTAAATATGTTTGTATGCTGTTATGACATTTGGGCATCTCCTAAGACTAAAATCTAGCACTAAATTAATGACACTCGGAGAGAATTGTCAGACCCCAATTACTTGCGTGCTGGCGCTGCCACTAAACCAGTAAATAGCCCGTCTGTGTTGCAGTGCAGACAGTGGAGATGATGTATTGTAATGCAGATCCCAGTCCTGTGCATTAGCATAGCCGCTGAGTGCATGAAGCGTTTTTACCATGCTAACTTAAAAGCATCGGCTTCATTCCCATGTAATACAACACTAATAATTACACTGAGAACCCTCCAATTAAAGCCCCATCTGAAAGCTTTCCAGACCTGCAGAATCCCAAACAAGGAATGGTCAACATCAAGCAAAAAATTAAATTAAAAAGAATTTGATAAAAACCTTAATTAAAAGTGTGTCAGAACAAATACACCTCACTTTAGGTCCTGAATCCCATTAAATTTCAATATGACAAATTGCCACTGGGTGCGAATATCAGAGATTCAGCGCTGCTAGAGATTCAGTGCTGCTTTCCTCACAGTCCTTTTTTGGCCTGAAATATTTTTTTTCATCCTGAGAGTCTCTGCAGCCATCAGGAAGTGCCGCGTCTTGGAAAACTCATCTCCAAAGCACCCAAGACCACAGCCAGACTCAGGGAGGGGGCAGTGAATAGACACAGGTATTAAGTATTCCCACCTCCCCACATACTGAAAGTGCTACCAGTACCGTCTGCATCAGCTGTTGGCTTCTGGGAAGCCAGCAGAGATGAACAGCAATCATAGTACTGGCCTTCTGTCCTCTCGGCACTGCAATTCAGTGTGCACAGAGCGACAAACCGTTGCTGGCTGAAAGTGGGCCCCGGTTTGGCTCCCGATCGAAATAAGAGCAACCTGAAATTTAACCAGCAACAGCCAGGTCAACTCCAAACTGTCTTGAGAAGAGTGGACACTGCACTCCTCTGACAAGGGAAACAGAGTAAGTCGCTGCAAAATTCTCCACAAATTTCCCCATCCTGATAAGGCCCTTTTCTTAACCCAGCCTCGTCCGAAGCGGGACACACTTTTTCCGACTTGGATGTTGGCTGTAGAAGAGAAAGGCAGGAGCATCACTGAACCTATTTGTAAAATATATGCTGCAAAATCCTCTCAAGCCACGAGAGCCACAAAGTAAAAAAAAGCCAGAAAAGCCAAAATGCAATGAAGCAAAGTGAAAGGCAAATAGGTTTTACTCAGTTATTGCTCAAAATTATATGACATAATTGAATACATTGCTATTTTTTGCAAACATAGAGGGTATATCTTGATATTTTTTTGGTAACAAAATGTTGAATCATACAGTTCCTGATTACAAAATCTACCATAGACAGAATCTCCAAACCAGTGGCAAAGCCCTCCAAAGAGAACCCTCCCCAAATCATTATAGCATTGTATAATTACTTTATGATTTTATCAGCGTGTGTGTCAGCAGGAGCAAGAAAGGGGCTGCTCTTCACAGAGACAATTCTATCACAACAAGGCTTACAAAGATATTAATGTAAAAGCTTCTCATTGTCTGGAAATCCTTTGCCATGGCAACTTAAAATCAGCTGCTTCCAAGTGATTTTAAAGCTTAACCGTCCCTCCTAACCTTTGAGCTACAGACCTGGTATTTCAACCACAACTATTAAATCTCCCAAACAGGTGTATACATTATCTGTACAAAGACCTGCATGATGAGGAGGTCCATTTACCCTACAGGGGCAAGTAATCCATTTGGGACTCATGCGTAGCAGAAATTATTGTATCAGGAATCCTGTATTCAAATCACTCAAACTCTTGCACACAAGCTCCCAGAATGGGTGGGGTGTTGAGATGTTGGGGTTTTCTGTATTGCAATGAATCTGCTTCCCACTGGACTGTATTTTTGTGCTGCTTTGCACTTGCTGACAGCGTTGATCCTCTTATCATCTTCAAGGATATCTGATAAGAATTATCTGATTCAATGGGAACTTGAGACAGTTTCAGCTGCGGATGTACCAAAATTTGCTTTGAAATCTACAGATGCTGCTCCATTCAGCCAGCAAGACCAAGTACGTAGATAAGTTGAAAAAAAACCAGTTACAAATTTGAGCCAGAGAATCGTGCGCATCAGTTTTCTGTGAATACCACAAAAACCATCAGAGTGCATTTTCAGCTCTGAGTTCTTAAACTGTGTTGGGCTAATGGATCTCAGGATTGTGCATCACTATCAGTGATGACTGGAAATAAGTTACCCCCCTTGAGAAAATACCCAACTTTGTGCATTTCAGAAGGACTGCTTATCATTTCCTGTTCACCCACTATACTCCTGATTCGTGCTTAGGAGGTGGTGAGGAAGAATAATAATTAGCATTCTGCTATTGGGGTAAAGTTTTTAAGGGCACAGGCACAAACATGATCAAGCTGACTGGAGATCTTAATTAAGTATAACAATGATACAAGTAATATGCAACAATCTCAGGGAAGAAGGGATCTGAGGACAGATGGAAGGAAAAGGGAAAATGGAGTGTTACTATCGTTATTACTGCCACGGTGGCACTCAAGAGGTCCCCTTTCAGTTGGACTTTGGCTCTTAAACGTTAAGAGGTGGTCTGTTCCACACTGGAGATGATGTAACTGCAAAGGCACAAAGAAATGCTCTCCAAAGTCAAACGTAGCCAAATACCTTTACATAACATCAAACAAGCTACTAACAAATCTGGAAAGACTTAACCTTAAGGCTCAAAGTAGCATTTAGGTGCATACAGAACATCGACACATCCTTGGTAATGAAGGAAGTAAATGCAGAAAGACCTTATACATGCACAGAAGAGGACACAGCTGTGAGTGTTTCCTGGAAAAAACTGTGTCCAACATCACACCACTGCACACCCCACAGAACACGTTCATTTGGTCACCCAACACGCGGAGATGTCCTCCCTCTCCTAAACACTTTGGGATACAGAGCACTGCACACTTCAGATCCGTCTGGGATGCACCCTGTCTGGCATGCCCAGCTCATGCTTAGCACAGGGACAGACTGAGCTGAGGTCGTGACTGAGCTCTGCACAAAGTACAGGCTTTGCATGCTTGGTCAAAAAATGTAACTGTCCCTGGAAATGGAGAAGGTGATTCTGAGGACTAGGTTTTCATAAGGACAGCATACAGCAGGGAAGCAGGAAGCCTGGTTCCTACTCAACATGAGGAAACTTGATTCTCCACCTCCTCTGAACATTTCCTATCCATGAGGATATAGTCTTGGCTGGTGGTTGGGAAATTAAACCCTTTACTGAAATCTGGACACAAGTAAATGAGAAGGAAAGGCTCCCTGGACAAGAAAGATGTCTGGCAGGAAGTGTCTTGATTTTGCAAACCACCTTACCGGTGGTTTGCACCTTACCAGGCGCAAACTGGTAGGTGGATGAGGACAGATGAAAGTATCTAGTTTATGAGATTTAACTTTGCTGGGATCATACAAGCATTTTACCTTAGGAAGTTAGGACTTAAAGCCCACCCACACAGCATACACTAAAGTGGGAAACAGAAAATAAGACTTCTCTGAAGGTTCAGCGTAGAAATTACCAGCAAATTAGTCATGTTCCCATGCCACCCATATCTCCACTGCCTCATGCAACTGCATTTGTAGAGTAATTTGGAAAACTAATGTTTAGAGACTCCCTGAGAAACACTACCGGTACTTCTCAGACAATTACAGTTGAAGTTTTTCCTCTTTTGGTCTTGCTTAGAAAGCCAAGAGTACTTACTAGTCTAAGTTCTCCTTTAAATACTTTTATTGCCTAGCAATATGTGGTTCGCTGACATCCAGGAATCAGCTTTGGACAGAAGAGCTCAAGGGAATGAGTAATATGCACATTTCCCTTCAGTCTGCCCTTTTCACACCTGGCTATCCAAGTCACCCAATAGATGATTAAATTAACGTGCACTCTGTCATTTCCTTATTGACTGCACATATAAGAGACTCAGGTAAACTTTAGCTTAAGCCCTACAGTATCTATGAAGCCTCAAGTATAAGAAATAATTTTTTAAAATTTAAGTCCTCCAATTCATTAAAAAAACCCAAACATTAACAGCTTCTCTGTGCTGTCAGAGCTGTGTGCAAGAGTTTTGATATAACAAAGACACCAACATTCTGCTTTTCAGTTTATCAAGGTTTGGCCCTGAACTGCTGATTCAGTCAAAATTTGGTCACTGTGACTGACACAATCAGGAAAAGTTGCTAAAAGTACAGTTTACAATGTATTTAAAGGCCTAAGTATGGGTGGGATTTTCAACAGTACATAGCTAAGCACCTTTCAGAGAACTACTGAAAATCCCATCTGACTTCTAATTCTGTATCTCAAGACACATAAATTACTTTAAAAATGTAGCCAAATTTCTACAGTCCTGTTTTTTAAAAATCATTATAAAATTTGCTATTTTACTCAGTGATTTTTCTTCCAGTTAAGTGAAAAGTTGTATACATTTTTTTCATTTTCTCTATTAAAAATCATCTGTGTGATAAGAATAACTGAATACCACTTCTTTTGCATGTGCAAGAGGACAAATGTAAGCGTACCGATGGCTTATCCAGAACTGCTGCCATCCACTGGAGTTCATGAGTTGTCATTATTTGAAATAAAAATATTAGCAGAAGTTCCTGATCACTTTGGTAAGGCTTGGTCTTGCCCTTCATTGCCTTTAAGGTATTAGTATGTAATCCATGGAGCTACATGTCTGTAACAGAGTAGGACTGGAGGTCTGATGTCAGCATATGCTGTGAAATCCACTGATGCAAAGTTTGAAAATATTAATGTGAACAAATTTTAATGCTTCAGCTTACTGACACTTTAGAGAGGGAAAGGCAAGCTTTAGGGGGATTTAGTGTGGTTACTGGAAACCCCGTGCTGTTCTACAGTGGTTTGTGTTTTATGACTACTGTCAAAACCATGATGGGACTGTGTTACTTTGTCTGGTCTTCGGTGATTCATAGATGGCAACTCTCTGTGTCTTTTACGAACCCCCTAGTATTGGTTCCTGTCAGCTTACATGCAATTCCTTTCAAATATGCTTCACTGTAATTATTTAGGGTTCCCCCCCCCCCCCCATCTTGCCAAGTATTTTTATTGATCATGTTAACCTGCTTAAGTCATTAAGTGATTTACTGTTGCTTATATGCTTTATTTCTTTCATTCTGATTAGTTTGTGAGACATTCTCTAATCGCTGTGCTTCTCTCTTTAATATGGTTTGCTGATAGATCATTTAGGAATATGTGCTACTCAGACTATTTTATTATCCCCATACAAAATTCACATAGAAATTGCTGACAAGAAATAAAAAACACAGACAATGATAGGCAACGTTCCTCGTTTCCTAGAGGCAAAAAGGTGGCATTCATTTATGTGCAAGCAGAATAAACATCAAGTCAACAGAGAGTATTCCAGCAATAGCCAAAGCCTTTACTGATCCCGTGGCCATGTAAAAAAAAGAAAATAAATCCAAAATCTGTGTTCTACTGCCCTTTTTGTGATAAAATAGAAACATCACTTGATGGAAATCAGAGGGGCAATCTGAAAATATGTCTTATTGGTACATTGTGGAATGGCAGAATCTAACTCTGCGTGTTACAGCCCGTTTTCGTTTGTTAATAGACGTATGCAATTTGAGAGACAACAAGGAAAATAAACATTTAGAGAATGTGGGAAGATAAAACTGGCAGATGGAGAAAGTGGCTTTTATACTTCTGAGAATAAATAAAAATTAACAGAGAAAAACAAAAGTAAAAAATATAAAACTGAGCATGAGTGGTTTGCATTTGACCAGAACGTTATCTTTCAATGAAACAACACTGGAATTAATACGGAACACTATTGGACCATATGGATGCTTGGATTGCTGCCAGAAAAATTACACCATCTGTCCTTTTACCAAAAACTGGACCAAAATGCTATGTGGTACAGTAAGGCTACCATTCTTTTCAACATACCAGACACGTTCCTGACTAGCAAAATACACTTCTCAGTCCAGAAAGATTAGCAATGGTCTTGAGACAGCACTCGTAACCAAGTCTGACCCAAAGATAGTGAAGGGCTGTTTAATTACTGTGTCATGCTTTGGGAACTCAGGCCAGTGACATAAAACTGGATCACCATTAATGAGGAATTGTCATTAATCATATTGAGAAGCAGCTAAGAGCATTTCTATATTCTCTATGGTTACAATATAACAACATTAATGAAACTTTAGAGAAGTCTGAGCTCCTCGACCTTTCTTACCAAGCTGAGTACAATAACTTTCTCTCCTCTATAGATGGCAGCACTATCAATTTACTCACTTCACCCTGTTATCAAATACACGAGATAAACAGCCGTAAAGAGCAAGCAGAACATGCGATTATACAATGCATCTCATTTAGTATGCCTGATTGCTATAATATAAGTCAAAGAAACAAAAAAACCCCAAAACATTCCCCTAGGGTTCTTCACATTTCAAGTAGATTTCATGGAAATTTAACTCAATTTCAGGAATATAATTGAACTAACAATCTGTTCTCTCAGACAGGATGTCCCCTGCCTGATATTATGCAGGGCTGGACAGATGCCAAAGCAGATTTGAATGTACCTCAAAGTGCTAGTGAAAAATGACTGGGCTTTTCTAAAAGCAAGATGCATGTGCTAGAGAGGTCAGGCAGCAGCACTGTGGATGCTGCTACTCTTCCCTTCCATTTAGCCTATCAGGATTCAAATATGCGGGAACTGTAAACAAAGAGAAACCACGGCAAACAGCATGTAAACAAGGGAAGCCAAAGTGCTTATCCTGGGAATGCTCCACAGAAAGCACACCTGCATGCAAATGCACAGCGATGGAATGCTTTGGGGACCGTGCTCTTTGCTGAAGTACAATGCCAACAGCCAACAATGCCAAAATTTGTTTTCTGAAGTCATGGTATGACCTGGGTTATTCATATGCAAGGTCTCCCTCCTATGCATGAAAGCAATTAAATCTAGAGAGGAAGTAATGGAATACTTTTGAGCCGCTGCCTAGGTTTCAAAAAAATATATTAATTTGCTTTATCCAGAGATCAGAAAGGAAGAAAAAAAACCCCACCACATGACAAGAAAATGAGAATACGTTTAAATATGAATCATCAAAGCATGTTTGTCACTGGATTTACAATAAAACAAAGTACTTTTTTGTTTGGGTTCCCAAGGAAACACAGTGTAGGTAATCATTCTGTCTTCTTTATGTGCAGGTACCAGCCTGGTGATTGACTCTCCTCTTTCCATACCTTTTTAGTATATTGGCCAGCGTCAATCAAACTTGATAGGATCATAGGCCTCTCAAGGATATTAAATTCCTACAAGCTTTGTGAAAGTAGGCAGCCAGGTGGAATAGTGAGAGCCTACTAAGTATCCCTATATGAGGTGAAAGCTGCAACATGGCCTCACCTCTTACTATACACCAGAAAAAACATGTGTGAAAGAGATATTATGGATGTTCAAACTGTAGAAAAAAGTTTCAATTGAAGCACGTATTTTATTTGACATCAGAATACCCGTCACACTCCTAAATTTAAAGGAAATCGTACCTTATAATTTTTCACTGCTCACAGAACTATATTTTAAATTACTAGAGGACTACTGTTGGCCTTGGGCTTTTGCCAACTCTTAATGCGATGAAACATTTCATCAGTGCAAAACCTACCTCAAGGCTGAAAAGCTATCAAGTCCATATCCCCTGCTGCCTCATGGAACCTGAGGCTGAGGACCATAATACCTAGACACTCTAGCATTTGGTATTCCATAATATCATAGATCTATTAGTTACACAAAGGAAAGCTTGCACCAGTGTGTGTGGAAGATGCGCGTGTCTCAGTAATTTAATTTACAAAACACATTATTTGGCTATGCTGTGGTGTGGATTCTCTTATACTATTCCATTCAAACCATGATTGCTCAAAAAGATGCAATCCATGCCTGGATTAGACAATAGCAATGTCTATCTCAGACGTGAATTCATTTCTTGACTAATTCAGGTCAAGGTACTTGACCAGTGTAGGAAATCACTTGCCCTTCCACAGGGACTGCTAGGCACACAGCCTAAGCAGAGCAGCAGATGGGAAGATTGTTCCTGTCAAGTGCTGGTTTCCTGAGCACAAGACATACAGTAACTTCCCGAAGCAGATGCTCCTCATCAATGGGGCACTACAAATAGCCTCCAGGAATAGCTGACCCAGTCCCTGACTTCCACCATCCAGGAATTTGGTCTGATACACTTTCCCCCACAGTGGAAGCCTCTACCCAGAAACACCTTTACTCCAAAAGCTTTCAAGATCCCAAATACCTTATTTGTAAAGTAACACACGCTTCTTTTTAATTAAACATCCCCTCACCCACCTATTTTTTATCCATGAGGGAGCAGCCTGAATTAACTTAGCTCCCAACCAGCTGAAACAATTTGCAGTGCAAGACTTGCTGATGCTGTCACATCCTTACATAAGCATTTCTTCACATCCTACATAGCCAGGGCTCCTGAACTCAAAAAACGCGTTATGCTGCATGCTCTCATAATCACTACTTTTAGCATCCCTCAAACGTTGACAAGCATGTGATGGCTTGCTGATGGGAAGCAACCGATATAGCTGAGTAGCTTCCTGGAACTGACTGTGGGAATGCATCTCCCCTTGCAACAACGTTGTAACAAGACTGGCCCCGGACCCAGCTGTACTGCAGAGATTTCTGGAGAGGCTCAAAGAGAATTTCAGATGCTTTCTCACTAGGGCTCAATCTGGACATTATCATATTCTCTTCACTGGAAAGGCAGATTTAACCTGCAGACCTGTATATGCAAAGCGTTCTGTGATACCACCAGGAATCTGAAGAAAAAGAGGTGCCACGAATTAGGTTTGATAGCTGAGATTAAACAGAACCCCTTACACTTCTCTGACCTGAAGCAATTTCTACAGAGACGCTGACGAGCTGCAGAGATTACATTTCAATCCCCAAAACCTCACCTGTCACTACAGGACAGAAGTTAAAATTTGGTACTGCCTCCTGTTAGATCATGCACAGGTTTATAAGGTATATCTGTATCTTTGTTTTTCAACAAACTCAAATCTGAGAGAGTTTATGTTGTGACAAAGCTCGCAATACAGAGTTTATAAATCCTCCTTTCTGCCTTCACAAAAACCCTCCCAAACAGCTGAGCTTTGCAATGGGTAGGATTCTTTATGACAGGTTTGTTTTTAGGCATGTTTTGCAAGAAAACCTCTAAAAGCTACCTATTACACATTGGTCAATTGTTTTACAGAGCATTTGAATTCTGCAGTCATACGAAGACGTTTATATCTGCTGGCATGCATACTGGACAGATGCTATGTGATCTGTGCTTTATTTGTATCTTCCCTTAATGAGAGTTACATATTTTACTATGCAATAAGTATTACATTAATATCTAATGTGATGGGATGTCGCAAGAAACCCCTGCACATAAATTATTTTGATTTAAAGGGAGTAAAAAAATCTTGCTATTTGTAAACTTGAAGACAGCTCAGCATAAATGAAAGGAATTCATGTGGGGAATGAGCAATAACATATTCATCAACAAAAGAGGAAGAAAATTTTAATCTCCTCCTATGGACTGAAGTGACTGCATAGCAACCATGAAGTGTCAGGAGATGTTCCCTCCATATTACTAGTTTTACTATTGCATTTTATTAGTGATAGATACATAAGATGAGAGAAACACGTTTGACACCGCTTTATCAACAAGATCAGTATAACAGAGGAAAAACCCCACAGTTTTTGGTTTAAATCCAATCATATTGTTATGAGGGAGAGAAAAAAAAAAAGGTCTTGATTCCTCTCTTATGTTTAGCTTTGCAAAACGATTGCCTAGCACCTTAGCTGTCCTAAATAAGGGAATTATCTAAATAAAGGTGTTGCTGGTGTAGGTATATCAGCCTTGTTTCCCTCTTCAATACATCTGGAAGTTTCACATTTAACAATAATATGCCTGAAGAGCTCAGTTTATTACAAAGAAGATGTAAAGACACCTTAATGATGAAACACAAGATTCTCATGAAGACCCCATCACTCACTGTGATGACTTTCAAGCTAATAAACAAAAGCACAAGAAAGGTAGGTAGAAACTAAACCCTGACAAATTCTCACCTCCACCTTTACAGGGGAAAAGTGGCATTTCTGGGCTTCACTTTTCCACTTTGTTGGCAGGTAATCTGCAGTTAATCAAACCCTTGAGGCTGACTCAACTAGAACAAGGTGGCTCTAAGGCAGCTTGGCATGATCTGGAAGGAAGAAACAAAACCCAAATTCTGGGTTTTCTACCTCAGGTATAGCAACATGGAAGTAAAGTGAAGGATAAAATATTTGGAAAGAGAATCCCACTGAGATTCATATCACTCTCCTGACACACACAACACGCACAAGGAGAGCAACTGAACGTTGGCACTTCAATCTCAATCAGCAACAAGAGTGTGTTTCTCTCCTGTTACCCTGAGTAGGGTAATGGGATCTTTTTGGGAAACTGCATCAACAGAAGCAAGGGCAGGACTTGGCTTCCACTTTCAGTTAGAAAGGTTTTGGGAAATAAATTTTGGAACTGGCGATGGGAAAACTGATTTTCCATTTTTGAGGAATGATAAGCATCACACAGCTGCCAGCAGAGAGCTTGCTGGCAAATGTGAGAACAAACAGCTATCACCCATAAAGCACATGTGCAAAGTACCGATACCAACAAAGAACTGTAAACCCCCATTTTGCTCTCTCTCTCCTTATGCCGAAGTACACACTTCTCTCTCATCACAGAGCATTTGTAGCACCATGTTCTAGAGGAGACGTGCAGCTCCCTCCCCAGTATACAACCCCTGCTCTCTTCAGGGATAATTGAGGAACAGGATCGAGGGTCTAATTTGTGAAATGCTTTTCTCTGTTGAGATGTGCACACAAAGGAGGTACACACTGGAAACTGAGTTAGGAGGACTATAAAAAGTAACCATATAAAGATCTAGCAGACTCTAATCATCTTTCTTGCCCACATGGGATTAAACAAACAAAAAAATGTGTGTGAGACTTAAACTTGTTTCTATTTCTTCAGAAAGTGCTACAAACTTCAGCAAACCTCAACCACCTCAACAGTGCTAATAAAATACTCATCATGCTATCTTAAAAACCTGTTTGATTTTACACAGCCCTGAAAAGGAATACCCTCAATTACATGTTCCTTACTTTCTGTGAGCATTTAAGCACTGATCTAAACTGTATTTATAGAGATGAAAAAAGACATCTTCTTTTTGAGTTCATATTTTAATTTTTTTTTTTGCTTCAAACCCATTAAAAGAAAAGACATAGGCTGCAATTTTCAGAGAGTAAAAATAAATTAAACTTACTTGTAAGAGAACTGCCTAATTTCCCTAAGGACTCCAGAATCTATCTACAGTATTTTTACATCCATTTTACAGCCGCTCACATTGCTATGAAATTCTGTGGAGCTTGGAAACCTAAAGCATTAACCATCTAATTTTCATGTAAGTGATTAACACACACACACATCTTCACACTTGCTTTGGGACTGCATAACCAAATAAAATCACACTATAATTTAATCAGGAAGAAGCCCACATACAATCACACACAAAATGCATATTTTTTTAATGTGGCTGTTCAAATAAAAGAAGTCTTCCTGCCCTTTGTTTTGGGGAAGAGAATGTAGAGGGAAATCAATAGCGATGCCAGAAAATTACGAGTATTGTTGCTGGCAGGGTTAGCGCAGCTGGGTGCTGATCTCCTGTACCTTTGGTCGGCATGCACGATTAAGGAGACGTACACATACAATAAGCTTTCTTTCCTTTCTCAAATCAAGAAGCTGTTCAAACACCTCCTGAGCCCAGGTGCTTTTTCAGCACAGCATTTGTCCGAAGGTTTCTCAGAGCAATGTCCACAGGTTTTGTACAACTTCACTAGTAATCAGCAGGTACAATCTATTTTTCCTCATTTTGAGCATAGGAGGGGGAAAAAAAAAAGAGCAGAACAATTTGACTCTGCTTCTTTGTAGGAACTGCCACATTTGATGGTTCATATAATACAATATATTATTGCATGCAATAGCCTGTAGCGTATGATTCAATGGAAATTGTGTACTCGCTCCAAAATGGGCAATTACCTGACAGCTTCCTCACAAGACTCTGAAAAATGCCCTGGAATACGAGAGGTTATGTATCCTTTAACATGACATCAGTGATGAATACACTGTAATTTGGAATATATTCTGATTTTGGAATTGCTTCCTCAGCTTTTAACTTGAGGAAGAAGGTTGTTTGATGTCGAAGGCTTGAGTTGTTATTAGAAGAAGCAATTCCCTAAGACCTTTTTTGCCCACTGAAAGAGGACCATTTTGGACAAGACCCCACCTCCCTACTGTCCAGTATTAAGGAAGATGTCACCAATGGGAATGTTCCTCCAAGCAGGAGAGAAAGATTTTAACATGACGGAGATCAGGTGGCCGACCCCATCATCCCTGTAGGAACCGACCCGCAGTGAATTTACTGTGATGCTGTGGGACCGCTTTGCAAGCATCAGAGAGATGTATTGCTGCAGCCATCTACTGCTGGAAGCTCTGCCAGTGTATTACGGTAGAGATACTGAGATATTAGATGTTGCAGAAATCCTTGCAGTGAGTGGATATCTTAAAATATTTGTTGGTACTGATCTCTGTTGGATTCTTTAGGATTAGGCTAGCTGCAAATGCAGCTGTGGTGGTGTTTGTATTTTTATGCTTGCCTTTTAATAAGGCTGTTGTCTTTTCCCTTAATATTCACTGAGTTATGCTTACAATATGGCTCATAGCAAGGCCACAGCACTAATGGTGTATTTCTCTTCCCATAATATTGCATTTGTGCTAGCTAGCTTTTAAGGTTTCTTATGTTTTAATGAAGTTATTAAAGTGAATGCTCTGACTGCATAATTCATGAGCATTCACTCTGCCTTCAAAGAGCTGGTCTCTAAACAATTTTTAATTTTTCAATTCTTTTCTAAGACATCCAACTAAGCCTTTTGAATGTGAATGCAATATTTAAAATAAATGTCTAATTGTAGAAAACTGGCTTTGTTTTTGCTGTAGTAGGATTTGGTCCCCAGAGATGGTTCTGATTTATAGTATTTGCTCAGCAGATACAAAGAGGTGCTCTGTATTTTCTATTTATAACTCATAAATATTGAGATTAGCTTTCCCACACAATGGACTGGATTAGGGGCTGCTTTCTCTGTATCAGCAGCTTTCTGGAAAAAGAAGAGCACATGGGTCTGATGCCAATCCTCCCATCTTAAGCATTAATTTGCAATAGATAGGTAAAGTAACTACATTGACTAAAAGCTAAGAATACTAAAATAACACACAGAGGGGAAAAAACACATTAGTTTTCAAGGATTTTTAGAAAGAATAAACCAAACAGAAATTAATCCTGAAAAGATGATAAGCTATGACTTATTATCAGCCATTAAGATACGACTTTTTAACATAAACCATTATTTTGCCAGCAATACGTAGAGCCACTGAGGTTCTTAAAAGCAGCATTTGAGCTGAAGGGCCTGTCTGGCTAAACACCCATAACAACATCCTGTCCTGGTGCCAGACCCAATCTGCTCTGAAGGTTCAGATGGAAAATGTTTTTCAATGTATTCAGGTAATTTATTTCAACGATGGGCTTGGTCAAAGAAGGGAAAGCTGCTGGAAGTTCAAATGAAAGCTTTTATTTCATGTTAGGAACAAAAATTAATAGAAATGGAGGGTATGACTAAATACAGGAAATCTACAGAACTACCTGCATAAATGTGTAATAATATTGGGAATCTTCCCACGTAATAGCACAGAAGCACTGCATTTATTGCACAGGCCACATTTATCTACTGGTCAGATGTGCTGAGGGTTAAACAATCATTTTTTTCTTCAGAAAATAAGTACGAAATATGAATGAAAACCAAGTTTACAATGAATTGAGATAAAAGTTTTATACTCATTTAAATCTGCAACTGAAATCACTACCACTTTAATTAAACATCTGGTAGGGAAGCTGCAGACAGTTCCTGCCCTCTTTCTGCAGCAGAAGGGATTGCAAATCTGAATCAAGTATCGGAATTCACAGACAGCCCTTGTGAACCAAACGGCACTGTTGAGCTGCATTGTGCCCTTACCGATGAATTAGTCAGACTAAGTCTCTATGGTCTGATTGGAGAGATTAAACAGCAAACTGTTTCCAAAATCTTTCCATTTTGCAAATCATCTAAATGAAATTAAATAAAAACAATCAACACAGTGATTTGGGAGTCTAACTTCACTTGATTTGCTGTAAGATATAAGACTCAAAATCTTGTAGAAGGTTTGGGTGAAGGATACCTATAAAGCCACGTAACCAGACTTTACCAAATCCAGACAAATAAAAATAATCTATTTATAGCTTACATTCCTACACATCACCTGCCAGATGTCAGATTCATTAAAAATGCATCTGAATATAATTTAAATAATTAAAATGCCATTTAAAAATGCATAATTGTTTGCCAGAGGCCCTTGCTCACCAGAAGTAATAATTTCCACTTGTTGTGGTGACTTGATGAGCTCAGGCTGAACAGTTCCAGTGTTTGCGCCAAGGTTTACTTTAGTCACAGCCTGATGTTGCAATTAAGTTTAAGACCTGGAAGTTTATTGCTCAGATGGGTAATCTGGTTTTGTTACAAGGAGTCTAATGAATTTGATGATTAGTCTGTTGTCTTTTATTGTCTGTTTCTGAAGTAATTTGTGCTTGGCTTTTGACTGCTAATAAAATTTATGGAAAAGTTCATAGCACTGGAGATAAAGGCTTTTTTAATTTTTTTTTTTTTTCAACTGTAGTAACCATTAAAAGGGATATATACACTGACTAGCAGGATTAAGGTTTTTTACCAGTAGCATTTCACCCTGTAGAAATGGTTAGGAAAGGTAGTACTTTCAATCTACTTTCATTGGTCCTGCTTTTGATAGGCACTTTCTTAGCTGGCCTCTGTATCTGCAAAACATTAGTTATGCATGTTGGAAATCATGCATGTTTTTAAGGCCGACTGACTACAATTATGGATGTGTTCCAACATTTAATAAATCACTGAATGGAAGTGCAGAGGACTACTGAGCGGCAGTGACTGCTTCTTTCTATTTGGACTAAAGAGGACAGAGACACTAAAGCTTTCCACATCGTTGAGGTGCAAAGGTATAGCAGATATTTACTAGCAGCATTAATACTCAAGATGCGGAGAGAAGCAGCCAGAAGGAAACCTTAAGGTTGCCTGCTGCTGTGCTGTGAATGCTTGGCAGCCCTTAGTCAGACCTCCTGCAGGAACCACGGCCTTCCTCCTCCTTTCCACAAGGCAGATAAACTCCAGGGAGGCATAAAAGCTGGATGCAAGGGAAAGCAGAGCTCTTTCCAAATGTCTGTCTTCTGCTTTTCCAGCATCTTCTCCAAAATAGGAGAGAATAATAAAGACATATTTCAAACCCAAAAGCAGATGCTTTTTGCCTAATACAATATCTGACAAACTTCTAAGAATTTTTTTCTCCTGTCTGTGACAACTCCATAATTTTCACCTCTTGCTAATGGCTTTCCCTTGGTGACAGTAAGTGCTGTTCAGTATATAGGTAACATTCAGTTAGAGATCACATTTGATTGTTAACATTTTCCCACCTCCACCACAGTGCAAAACTTTGTGTGGCAAAATGAAAAGCCATTTCAGTATCTAGACAAAATAACAAAACTGGTGGGAAAAGCATTCCCTGACTGAGATAAAATCCTGTCACCTTCATTGCCACTTAGCCATACTGTACTTTGAGAGTAGGTATTATTTAGTGTGAATAGTGACAACAGAATCTCAGCTTGATTTCCAAAGTTATTTCTGCATAATTAATTCAAAAGATAAATTCCCTAATGAAAGATACTGGATCCACTTTAAACCAACATTATTTCATCTATAATTACAGCCTCAGAAATACGGTACTAACTGCCATTTATCACTGTCAGTGACTTTTGAATTCCTGCTACAACCATGGTATCCCATTGGGTTTGTTTGTCTCCGAGAGAACATGATGTTTCTAGTTTGGCATGGCACTAAAGAAGGAGAACAAAACCTGTCATCCTCTAGAAATATATTTAAATGCTGGGCCACATAGAGGAGAGTAGGACCATTCATTTCCTTGTAGTTATTTCCAACACAATGCATTGTATTTTCCACCTGAAGTTTGTAGAAGGTCTTAAGTTCATCAGTGCTTCCCCTGCCCAGTTCTTACCTTTCTTATGAGCTGAGTACCCATTAACCATCGCATTTCTCAAAAAGCTTGGAAAAGAATATAGATGCTCTGGCTCTTAGAGCTACATTTTGGTCAACATCCCCTCTCCCTGCACTTCCTCATTATAACAATCTAATCTTTTCTTAGGAAAAATTAGGAAGTATATGTGTTTAAGAACATTAATTTGCAATTGATTCAGCACAAGCACTAGGGAAACTATTAGTGGTGTGTCCTAACCTACTTTCCATTTTAGACAAGGAAAGCTAGATTTCATTCAGGTAATCACTACAACAATATTTTGATGTCTTTTACTCTATCAAGTCTGCTGCAGTGTAGTGGAAGACTTTAGAAGCAAGTAAAATTAAAAAAAAGAGAAAAGCTAATTGGTTACTGGTAAGAGACTTTGCTTCCCCTCTCTTTGTGAAGGCCCTCCTGTTACTGTTCATGAAAAGTGGTAAATAAAACCTTCAGGCTTGCTTCTAACAGGTCCCCATTTCCCTGTGTATTTGGGAAATAAATCTTACCTTGTGCTAAGTTTATTAGAAAATAAAAGTAAACCACTTTTTTTCCTGTCACTTGCTAACTCAAAATCAGCAATTACATCTTCTGTGTGATAGTGACAACTGTAAAAGTTTTCAGTTCAAAAGCTGTGCTGTAATACCCTCATTCTCAGTGGTCAGTAGAAACCATCTCTTTCAAACAGAAGGTATAGAAAATACAATTCTCTTGGAAAGACCTCCCCTTATAAAGCATCTGGTTATTTAATTTGTTCTAAGCTGATTGGAAATTTAGATGGTAATTTTTGTCCAAGAATTCCAGGCACGGCAGAGAACAGAAAAGTACATGGAGCTCTACCAGGTCGCTGGGCCACAGCCCCACCACAGAGACACAGCCGTGATGACACATGAGACGACTGCATGGTCCCTTAGAGATGTCATGCTTCACCTCACTCATGGTGTGCATAGCCTTACTATGAAGAAAGACTATGAGGACTGTCTGTAGGTACTAAGCATGTTGGAGCTATCAATCTCACCGACTACCACAAGTGCAAGACTGTCACTTTGATCGCTGGTCTACACATACATGCAGAGCACTCCCAACGCTGTGCAGGGGGGCAATCCCACCTCAGCCCTTCAAAAGTAGAAACAATTATCCTAGCACCACAACCAGCAGTCAGCATGGCAAGCTGAGGTGAGTTCCTCTATTATGTATTATCAGTAGCATTGCAGTGAAACGCTTGCATTTTGTGAGACTAAACACACTGCAGGAACTGTAGTCAGATTTTTGTCTCTTGCCTGAACAGTGTATTTATCTCCAGGCAACAGGAACGAAGGAAAGTACAGAGAGCTGTACACTGTCATTTGACTGTTTAACTCTTCAGACCTTGTTTTGGAGCGGAATGCAATGTATAATGAAATTCCCTTTTTTAAGCTAGGATGAGTTCTGCTATACCCTGTCGCACCCTAACTTTGAGAAAACAACCACATTTTTCACACAGCAAACAAGTGCCCTTACCTTCTCAACCAAGAGATCTCGAATAGAAAGTGAGTTGCTTTTCAGCCTTTACAAGCCTGCAAAATCTGCAAGCAGATTTTCATGCACGTACCTGATAGTCCACCGACATCCATCTTCTTCAAGTTCTTTGCCTCCAGGATGACGACAGTCAGCTTGCCAGCAGTAGGCACATAACGGAGGGAGAAGCAGATGTCACCCAGTTTTTCTTGCTGTGAAAGCAAACAAGACGTGGTGTTATATTTTAATCATTTTTTGTACCTTTTAAAAATACAGCTCTGAAGGCTCCACAGGAAATTACCAGGACTACATCTCAAACTTCCATTCTTAGACAAAATATTCAAATGAACAATATAAGGTAACTGACAAAAGTTGCCCAGCTTAAATCCATGATAACCTGAAGTCCATTGCCGCAACTAGAGCTCACTGGAGCTATCGTGTATGGGGCCAATGACAAGATATGTGCTGGCTGCAAAGTTGTACTGCTCAGCACTTCACCTCTGACAACCGGGTCCCACAAATACCATTTACCCTTTAAACCAAGTCAGGACTATTGTTTTGTTTTGGGTTTTTTTTCCAGGTTGTGTTCCAGTGGAAAACAATTAACACACGTACACAGACAACCCGTATGCTGCTTTCTCTGACACAGAAATGTGAATTTTTCTCATCACACTTTGTCACAAAAGCAAAAAGTATAAATAAACCTGCAAAGAACAAAGCATTCAGTATAAAATAAAAGACTTGTCTTTTATCTGAGAGGCAAAACAAAATAAAAAAGGCAGATATAGGCTGGGAGAGTACACAGTGCATACCTCTTCACATCAGGAAGGGTTGGAAGGATTTGGTTTTGCCTTCAGCCTTACGGCCTTTGGATCCTGCCAAATGCAACCTTTTGCAATTCATTGCTTAGTACCTTCCTAACAGTTCTGGCAAAGAGGGAAAGGCTGAATTATGCTCAGAATTACAGGAACTTTATTTTAAAAGGAGGAGTAATACATAGTAACTTGCAGAGAGAAAGAGAGAGAGAATATTGCTAGGATGATCTGAGCTGCTTTCCTCTTTCCTTTTGGGCACAACAGTATCTCTAGGGGGGGTAACGAGGTAGCTTTTGAGTCAAGAATAATTAGGTAACACTGTACAGTCCAATAAAACATTTCAGACAGCAATGTTTCTCTTTCCAAGACAGTAGTTCTTATGGCACATGTCTGTTTCCACAATTTATGCTGGCAGTAGAGTATAAAGAACATTTCTATCAAGACATACCTCTGCGGTTCTGGTGTTGGTTTAGAATAAATGGGAAGGTTGGTTCTTGAAAAGTTTTGGGGGTTTATCCAAGCTTTTTGTTAAGACACCATGCAATTTTTTGCAGGAATTATGCACCTTTTCCATGTACCATAAATGTAAAATAACCCAAACTATGGCAATTTACCAGCTCCAAAGAGCCAAAGGGAAGGAGGTGAAGTCAGAACCTTACTTGAAAAGCCAGAGGAACACTACTGACAGCCATTGGCTCACCTATTCATGGATGCAGTGGGTATTCCTAGAGAAAAGACAGCCTATGTCCTAAGGATTTTGCCATCCATGTACAAAAACCAAAAACGTTCTTTCCCAGTTGAGAGCTCAAGCTTCCAAGTCATTTAAGAAAAAGTGAATTTTATCCACTAAGCCAAATTTTCAGCATTACTGGAAGTTCTCCTCTCATTAGCTCTTACACACAATCACTTCTTATCCAGGTTTGGATAAGCATCTGCAATGTATCTGAAGGATGCATGCCAGATACTCAGCTCTACTTCAGAGTTTACATCTTCCTTCCTTAACAAAAGGTGTCTCAGAAGACTTCCTTAGGGATGTGGAATATCTTATTGTTCTAAATAAAACACTGGAATAGTACATATAAGAATGGCATCATGTAGTTATCATTCCTTTTAATAAAAAAAACCCCAACAAACCAAACAAAACCCCAAACAACTTAGAAACTACAATAATAACTCAACATTGATAAGTGACAGACCCTGTAACTCAGCATCAATAAGTGACAGACCCCGAACTGATTATTTGAAGTGGGGAATGAGCCCCAGGGATTTGAATAGATAATTCCCTGCAAAACATCATCTCAGTGATCACCAGTGGCCAGCAAGCATGCAGAACACACAGAGTTATGCATAATCAGGAAATGCTCAGAAAGAACACAATGAAATATCTCAAGATGTTAAATGTCTGCATCACATATAAAAATGCTGTCAGAGCGTAAGTGTGCCAGTATCTTGAAAAGTGGTGCAGTTATGGTGTCCTCCCCAACTCAAAAGGATATGATAGAACTGGGAAGGATTCCAAGAAAAGCAGCGGGAATGATCAAATATATGACAGAGCTTCTGCAGAAGGAAGAGCTAAGCAGCTTAGTACTTTTCATGCTGGAAAGGGGTTGGGTGGGGAGAAGTATCTCAGAGACCTCTATTTGACCCAGGAGGGCTACAAGCATGTTATGACTTTGCTCAAAAGAAGAGATCCTAATATCAGAAAATTTACATTTTAAACTCATATCTAAAATAACCTGAGATGTCTTTCACAGCATGGAATGTACTTCTAGGACTTAACTATTCCTCCCTGCCTGCATACACTCTTATGAGTCCCAGCACAGATTCAGAGTACGAAAATACGGATTTCAGCCGTACAATCCGCATAGCTCATGTTTGGCTCTAACAGAGCCTGCAATGGCATGGTGACAGCAAAACACACTCCTGTCCCCCTGACATTCAGTTTTGTAAGTCCATATTGGCTAGGCTAATGGTGAAGTTGATCTATCACTTGCAGCTTGTTCAGAATGGAAGAAATCAATTGCTTATTGATTTGTGTCATCATGATCACAGCTCACCCAGCCGCCCAGGCTTCTCCACAGTCGTTGCTCTATTACTTGTTAGACTTGGTTTAAATTTGCCCAGTTGATTCATGGGATTCCAAGTAAGACTGAAATGGGGTATATTTGAAAGCTCGTATCAGTCCCCTATCTTGGAGACCTTTGTAGTCACGTATCATCTGCCCTTACCTCTAGATTCACTAGCTGGAGCTTTGGCTGTAGCAGCATGGGAACGTGTATTCCCTTGTATTCCTCTCAGAAACGTACGTCATTGACAGACTAGCTAAGCATCTATTTTGGAAGGTACTTCTAAATCAATACCATGCTTCTAATTCTTCCTTTGATGGCGGTTTGGTTGGGTTTTTTTTCCCCTGTGTTGAGACTAGAGTTTGTTTTGTAAGCATAAAGTGGCCTTAGGATTGTTGTTTCTGATCTGAGTGCTTCAGCAGAGGCTGGAGGAGGTACTTTACATAGTTACTGCCATAGAGCCCATCACCTCTCACCAGCCTTTCTCCACCTGCATCATGTTACGCTTCTGTGCAAATGCCACAATTGTCTACACAGCAGAGTAATTTTTTGAGACCGTTTAATGCTTTTTTAGCCTTTTTAATGTAATTTTAGCTGCAGGAAGCACAGAGAAGAAGCCAGCATCATGTGAATAGTCAGTTTTCCATAGATACCAGCAAACCACAGGAAATGGCAGCAGATGATGGGCTTATTCCAGTGAGTAACTTAAAGAAAAAGCATAGGTTTTTGGTTGTTATTAAAGTCTGTATTAGCTGCATTTCTTCAGTATTTCTTGTACTTTTAATATTTTACATGAGTGCCACAAGTTTTCTATTTTCAAGATTTTTTATTTTCTTTTTAATTTAAAAAAAATATTTGCTAGGCAAAATGCTGCAAGCAGCAGCACTGCAATGAAGCAACAAAAAGCAATCACCAGAGGTGTGGTTTGCAGGAGATAATTACAAACCCCTGCAGGGCTACGAGGTACAGATGAGTGCTTCTGGGATGGTGATTATCTCATGGAGGTGCCTTATTGTTATTATGAATTTCTTTCAGTCCTCCGCATAAATAATTTATGTTAGTAAATTACTTTGATCTCTGATGGAAAGTCTAAGTTAGTGTTAGAAACTTCCAACTGGGAGGTTCACAGGCATTAACCTATTCATGTATAATGCCTAAACACCAATCAAAAGACTCTCTCCATCTAAGCAACTTCATAACTTCATTACATTTAAAGAGGATGCAATGGAGCAGAACATAAATGACACAGACAGCACTGCTAACACTTCTTCAGCTCAGAAAAGGCCATTTGAAGTCCTGTTGAGAACCTGGACTTTTTAGAGACGACTCTAAGTGGCTCCTGCCTGTCTCATGTTTCTTCTTCTATTTGTCAGTAGTCATTTTTACCTTGACAGTACACTCTCCTAATGAGCTACAGAGAAAAATGCTATTTATGCAGATTACTCTCATTCGCACTGCAGAATCTCTAACAGCCATATTTATCTTCTTAATATAAACATTCTCCTCATTTTTGTAGAAGATACTACGATAAAGTTGATGCTTGCAGCTCTCTTGGTAAAACAACACCAAAATAACGAGCCACAGCACCATATGCTTTTTCCTAATTGGATCTAAGACTCCAAAACAGCCAGTTGAGGAAGGATAGAAACACAGTCAAGTGGGTTTCCAACTTCAATACCTGGTTTTGATTGTGGATATTTGCATATGCCTGAGAGAAACACAATAGGACGTGGTTGATGAGAGAAGACATTCTTCTACCCATCAATATATACAATGGAAGCTCACAATAATCACTGTATAGTTTCTGCAGCAAACAAAATGTTTTAAAACTCTGTGGAGAAAACAGGGACAGCACAAAGGTGGGCTAGAAGCTAAATTAGAGTCTTCCAAATTCAGGAAACATGGGTAAACTGTAATGACAATCTCTAAGTCTAATTTCGACATCCATGGGCTTCAGACAGTTTTGAGGTCATCACATTCTGTCTACACATGGGGATTGCAAATCCAACAAATTCCTTCTCTTGGCATGTAAGCCATCAATACGCTAAGCTGCAAAGGTGTCACAATAATACCAGAACAGAATCACATGGGTGCAGAAATGGATTACATGGACCAGTCACAACTTTTCAATTAAGCTGCCACAGCAAATGGGCAGATTTGGCAACGCACACACATAGCTGGGATCTACAATTGGGAAAACATTGCTCCTCTACATCACCCCTAGGACAAACAGGGATCATACTGGGAAAAGGAAGTACTGGTTTGTTGTGTTCCTCCTTTTTCTTTAAACCTGAAATTGTATTGCCACAGTAGCTGTCCTTAACATTACCAGTTTCAAAGGCATTGAATTTTTTATAAATGCATGGTTAAAGAATAAATCAGAAAATTTCAAACCCACAATCAAACAGACAATCTCTTACACTTGCCAACCAGAGACCAGACGACCCCACAATATCCAGATGATTCTGCCACGATTAGGCAAAGGAGCGGGAAGTGAGCAAGAAGCTCTTAAATCTCAGTCTGCATAAATAGGCTAGAAATAGGTGGTACAGCAGGGAGGATAAAGGAGAACGAGAAAGAAAAAGAAAAGCTGGAGCAAATGTTTTGGCCCGTTATTATAGCACTTCTGGAGACTCACATGAATATGTATGCACACCAACTATCATTGTACCCCAAAGCCCACGAACTACTTTTCATATAAAGTACTGGAAGTGAACAGGAGCAGCAACGTTCTCCTCAGCCATTCCAATCAAAAGGCTGATTACAGAAGTAGCTCTTTCAGACTTGCAAAATGTTAACTATACACCCAATCAATATAAAATTATGGAGTTTAACAACTAAACCATTAATCTGACAAGCAGAATAACTCCTCTGCTGTCTAAAAGCATTTCATGCCCGTGAACAGAGCAGCCATGCTGTTATACAGCTAGCAGTAAATAGGTACTAAATGTCTCTGGAGATAAGGAAGAACCTTCTTCATGACTGTACCTACCATGCTTTTGTGGAAAATATTTTAAAACAATAAAATATAAAGAGACAAGTGCCCCACTGCATGTTTCTTTATTCAAGAATCAGCCTTTATTCACAGGAATAACCCACTTGTCTTCCAAAATGGAAGCACAGACTGTCTGTGCTCAAAAGTCTTTCCTGTTTGCTTTTACTAATGCTATTTCAGAAGCGCCTTCATAGGTTATACACTCTTCAAATGTGCAAACTTGGCCACAAAAGGAAGCTCCTGTTAATGTAAAGTGTTCAGTTACAAGCAACTTAACAAGGAAATTAAGCAGCAAAGTGAAATAGGTTACAGCAGGAGATCTTGGAAGAAACAGGGTTCTTGAGGCAGAGATCCAGAGGGCTCATTTTGGATGCTATAAAAAAGGGACTAGCAGTGACAACAGGCTAAAGAAGAGATGGAAAAGAGACTGATACTAGGTGAACAGAGAACAGAAATAGAAGCAAAAGTCCACGAGATAAGTTTTGAAAGGGAGAAGTTTTAGAGCAGGCAGGGAACAGTCTTACAAATGGAATGAATTTATTAAAGGCATCAGGAGGTGGTACCTATAGGGATATGGTTATGGCATAAAGTAGGAGTGAGGAAGAGCCAAAAGAAATGGTTTAATTGCATATTCCTTTTGACTGATTTCCCTAATATGGTCCTACTCACTGACTCCTTTGTGATACAACTTCTGTATGCCAGCACTACTTTTTACCTTTGCTTAAAGGGAACAGACCTGGCAGAATCTTTCTGTGGAAATGATTTGTTCTTTCTCCTTCTGAGCAGCCTTACTTGACATAGAAATTCTTCACAGATCTTTGTCTTCTTACTGATATATATATATACATGTATACACAGAGAGGTAGTAGACTGCAATTCTTTTAACTGCCCTAATTATGTAACATTTTCCAACGCAATGGTAAATTGGACTTGAAAGCAAGTTGGGCAATAATTGGAACCAGCCAATGTTGTTATAAAATTACCAAGTCAGGTTTTGTCAGCTTCCTCCTTTCAGTCCTCTTCATTACATTTTTAACTGTTTAAAGAAAGCACTTCTGTTACTGCTTTCTAAAAAGCAGAGGAAATGGAAAGAGAAAACACTGTTATTATTAGTAGAAAATGACACTTCATGGTCATCAGTTTAAAAGCATTACAATCAGCTGCCTCTTGCAGAATGAGAAATGCTGTGGCTGAAGGCACTTGAAATCAAAGATTAGCAGAAACGCATTCTTTGATTTCCAAACAAGAGACCATGCTACCAAACATACCGAGTTCTTAATTAAACAAGAAGAAAATTAATTTCTTAAATAAATGCAAAAGGGAGGAATGAATTAAAAGAAACACGTATGCCCGAACATCACAGCCTGGTTTGTGCATAACTCTTCGCCTGCCCACAGATGCTTGCAGCTGGCTTCTCTGCTTTAATGATTGCATCTCGCTCTGTTTTGCCACTTGGCTTCTCCTCAGCTCCTGCCTGATCATATTTCTAAATGTCACTCACGCTTATGCAGGCCAGTGCACAAAACAAAATTAATTTAACTGAATGGCACATTAATATTATTACTTTTGACAGCATGGAAAACTTATTAACTATAGCATGTCACAAGGCATGCTACTTCTAGTGAGTAGTCTAAGTACAACATTGAAAGGAAATGTAATACATTTGAAATATTTTTTTTCGCTTATCATCCACTATGAGAAGTCAAATCACAAAGCTTTTCCATGATTATTAGAATATTATATATGCCTTGCAGTCCCTTTACAGAAAGTTCTTGTCCCCCTGTGAGAAGGTATGGGAAGCCACAGTACAGCACCCTTGCTTGATCTGAAAACTTCTCCTGTAGTAAGTATGGGCACCTTAACGCGTAGCAAATGTAGTTTTTACTACTGAGAGTGTCCTAGTTTCCAAAAGCAATTGAGTCCAAAGCTTTAGACTATGGACTGAAATTACAGCATACATCTGAAAATATACAGGATCGGTAGACAGCAGAGAACTGTGATTAAGAATCAAATCAATTACAGATTACTTACTTGAAAGATGTACCACTGTGCGCGGTACTTTATTAAAACCCTGGCATGAACAGAGTCCTCGCTACAATGACCATACAGTATCGATTAAGGAAAGACAGAACAAACAGACTAAACAAACCAGTAGGTGGGATGACTGGCATGATGGAGTAAGAAATCCTTTATTGTTGCTGGTAAATTCTGCTGAAACTCAACAGCCCCAGCAGAAGACTATCAGGTGAATTCAGTGCCTCTATAACTGAAGCTATACAGTATATTTCTATCTGATCTGCAAGAACCGCGAAGAGAAATTCAGTGGAATTTGTGGATTCCCTTTGCAGCCAGCTATCTTGCTCCCTTTCCTCTGTAACAAACTACCAAGACAAAAAGACCTTGCACCTCATACCAGCCCCAGCCACACTATAAATAAATGGTTCCTTTTGCAGTGATACTAACACAGCCTGGTTCACTCAACTCCTGCAGATATATGTCTTCTTTTCTCTCATCTCTTGCTTGCTGCAACAGCAGTTCAGCTTTCATGTTCCTCCATAACATCCCCCAGCACTACCTCCAACTCCCTTCTATGACCCCAATCACAAACCCCACAAAATACAACAGCCTCCTCCAAAATCTCCTAAATTGGCTGTTAGGCAAGAGGAAGCACATGATGTGGTTATTTTAAAACTAGAAACTTGCTGGTTAGCTAGCAGCAGGCCCAACAGAATGTGCGAAGGACCTGGCACATGCTCAAGGGTTTCTCTGAGCAGCAGGAGAAGCTAAATGCCCATCTCTCTTTTAGCTATTGACTTCCATTAAATTTACAGGAGCTTTCCTACCATGATCCTAGTTTCCAGGGCAGCATGCAACACCATTCTGAGCCAAATCTAGTTTGTGCTTTTATTTTCACAAGAAAACTCAGCCATACAGACAAGCCAGGATCCTCACTGCACTGCAGCCCAGTGGTGACCTGGAAGGGGCTGAAAGGGAACTGGATTTGGTAATGGGAAAACCACAGACAGCTGGTAAGTGAAGTCTTACCACAAGACAGTTCTCCACCTGTAATTTAGCAAGTTGAAGACGACCTTTATTTCTATCCTCTGCTTCTGTGCTACCAGCACAGGCAGAATTTGAAATCCCTTTCTGCACCACTGCTCTTCATTTGGAAAGTTTTCTTCCATCGTCCTTTTTTACTAATTTTTGTACTGGAGATTTTTCCAGAGCATCCAAGCTGCCTAAAAATATGAGATGGGGTAAAGGATACGCAGCTGGAAAAGAGGCAATCTGAAAACTCTTAGAGAAGCTCAAAGCCTCTTTTGTTCTAGTGCTTCCTAGTTTCAGGGAGTTAGAATTATGTAAAATACCATATCAGATAATTTAATTATTTTTGTCTGGGGTTCCAGTTGAAATGAATAAACTAATACATGCCTCTTTCTACAACACCTTGCATTTCAATTTTAGCTTGTTAAATATTTGTGCCCAGCTTGAGAATGAGTTCCTTCTAACTAGTGCTATGTATTCAAATCTATTGACTTACCCTTACCGGCTCATACCTCAATTCTTAAGCCAAGCATTCAGAAATGTACTTTTAAGAAACTGCTGAAAAATATTCAAGTTTTTTGGTAAATACAAACTGGAAAAAAAACCCCCTCTTTTATTACTGAACTTCCCCAGGCTATTTCGCTTTTAAAAACTCTCTTAACACTTTCTTTAGGAAGACAAGACAGCTCATCAAAGGTCATCATAGCAATCAGTACCACACACTGAATTTCATTAATCTCTTCAGTAAAAAGAAAGAGGTCACTGCAGTCATCTATAAAAATCTGGGAAAGAAGACTGCACTTATCATGAGATCTCTGGCTCAATGATGTTCATTTTTAATAAATCTTAGACCACAAGGGAAATTCCAAAGGACTGTAACGGTGCTAACATTATGCCCATCTTACTCAAAAAAAGGCCAAATGGGATGACGGTGGTATCTATCAGCCATTTGCCTTTTATCAAGCCCACATGAAACAAAGGAAGAACTCATAAAAGATTGCATTAATGATGGTTTAAAGGATATGAAGTATAATGAATATGAAGTCACATGGTTTTATGGAAAATAGGTCTTTTCAAGTAAAATCAGATTCATTCTTTGATAAGATCATAAATTTGGTTGATGAAGGAAACATGCAATTTTGAAAAAAAATTCTGTTCAAGGTCTACTGCTGTTTTTATAGATGTTATAGACCTTAAGATGTTTCTGTTGATAAATTAAGGATATAAAAATGATCATAATGGTAAATAATGCAACAGGCTGGTCAGAGAGAAAGTGTAACTGCTACTGTAATGTGCAAAACACTCAATAGTAGTGAGTAGAAACAGCTGGTGACTTTGCCCATCTGGCAAGGATATAAAATACACTATTCACACTTCTTGTGTACTTTTTCATTTTAAGATGCTGAAAATTACAAAGAAGGTAAAAAGTCACAACTCTTATTGGAAAAATGTAGGAAAAGCCTCATCATAAAAAACATAAAAGATTACTTTCTGCGGCTCTTTGAAAAGAGGATTGGAAGTGACTTGATTACAGTGCATAAGTATTGTAGAGAAGAGGAAGCATCATGTATTAAATGGCTTGAAACTACTGAAGAAGGGCATAACAAGAATCAATTACTTGGAGTAGAATCCAGTAGCATCCCAGATAACAAATAAAGTACACATTTCTAACAGAGAGATAGAGTAACTGCTGAAGCTGTAAGGGATGTGTTATTTTCTCCATCTACTGATGTCTTATAATCAGTAACTTCCAACCTCTTTGGTTTCAAAGACCCTCTAAGAGATTTCCAGCTGAGGTGCAAAACTGTCAGCCACGTTTTCTTTGTAACCTTTGTCTGTAAGGTCTCACACAGAATTTTCCAGTGGAATTTCTAGAAAAATCTGATTAGATGATATTAAAATATATCATGGGAGACCTGGTTTTAGAGAACTTCTACTAGAACACGTAGATAATGCTAAAAATCAAGATACCTTGAGGAAATCTGAGCTTTTGGAGTTTGCAAGCTATGGCAATAAAGCAAGGACAAAATGTCATGGGCAGAGAATCAAAGTGTTTCTAGCTCCTTGCTCCAAAACCTATCAAGGTCTATCTTTCAACTTTATAAGGGGTTTTCCTTGTGCCACCTTCCTCCCAACTTGGAACACTACAAACTCCTGGACGCTGACTATTTTCCAGAGTGAGTTTGATTATAGGAGGTTCTTTAAAATGTTTCTTGAAGATGTAGAAGTCATATAATCATAAAATATCCTGAGTTGGAAGGGACCCATAAGGATCATCAAGTCCAACTGCTGGGTTCATACAGGGCCAGCCAAGTCAGAACATGGGACTGAGTGCATCCTCCAGATGCTTCTTGACCTCAGCCAAGCTCAGTGCTCTGACCACTTCCCTGGGGAGCCTGTTCCAGTGCCTGACCACCCTCCAGTAAAGAAACTCTTCCCAATATCCAACCTAAATCTCTCCTGTCAGAGCTTCATACCATTCCCTTGGGTTCTGTCACTGGTTGCCAGCAGAGATAGGTGCCTGCCCCTTCATTCCCCCTCGTCAGGAAGCCATAGACCATGATGAGGTCTCCACTCAGTCTCCTTTTCTCCAGGTTGAACAGCGACTTCAGCCTCTCCTTGTTAAGACTTCCCCTCCAGACCCTTCACCATCCTGTCCTTCAGATTTATGTCAAACATCCTCAATTTGTTTAGAAAAATGCCCAATTTAATAGGAATTTTTAGTATTTCTAAACAAAAGATTTTTTTTTTAATGGGAGATAGTTTTTGCCAAAAGAAGATGCTAATGTTAGCTAGTCTAGGCTCAATGCAACTAGATAGATTTAAAGACTTGTCATGCTTAGCAAGTTGTAAGACCTCATATAGTAGTGCCTTCCGGCAATAAACCCAAGGAATCAATGAACAGGTGAGCTAAATAGTCTAGGGAGCACTGCTCAATGTTTATACACAAGGTATTCACAGCTTTAAATGCAGTGATTGTGCTTGAAGGCCAATTAACAGCGACGTTTCATGACAGGGAACATATAAACAGGAAAGTTTCAGAGCCTTTACATTCTTACATAATGTGCCCAGTGTTTGCATTGCAGGAACTTTAGCCACCTCTAGAACTCTACAGCTGAAATCTAAGCTGGAAGACCATATTCTCAAGTCGTTGCGGAACATATGATCACTGCAGCAAATCTTGTACAGCGTAATTAAAATCTGTACTCATTTACAATTCTCAAATATCAGAAAATATTAATTTTTGGATTTTATATTTTCAATTGTAAAAGTTGAAACTTTCAATACATTAAATTCGCATATTTTTCCTTTAGGTTGATGGGTAAAAATAAACCATGAAAGTTCTCCATTGAGAAATCAACTAGTAGTTTAGTATCACAGAGTTAATCACATCTTTTAAGAGATTTTAAATTATTTAATGATTTAAAGGGTAAGTAGAAAAGTGTGATTCTGTATCTAGAGAAACATCGTCATTTGCTATATCAAATTGCAATGAGACACACTGGCACCCACTGTAAAGGAAAAAAAGAACAAAAGAGAAGCATGCACATGGTACATGAAGTTACAGGTGGGTTTTCCTGGAGAGCTTTGATGTATTGTCATATCCAAGTTAATGTTTAAGAGTGATAGAAAAAGAAAATGCAGGGAGGAAAATCTACTATGACAAGAAAGAACTCAAGGGTCACAGAGATGTGCTGTAGAAGAACTGAAGCTCTTTGTGTCATGGAATTACAACAGTTGTACCTATTTTCTGTACAATAAGTACAAGCAATAAATTAGAGTAATCAAAATTAATTCAAGTAACCCACATCTCCTGGAAAACTTGCCTGCTCTAAAACATCACAGAAAATTAATGTTCAGCCTGACTGATTAATGGGAAAGTCTGAATGAATAAAACCACTTTCAGCATAATCTGCTGCCATCTAATTGTGGGCTGGGCATTAACAGAAAGGGGATGTCAGCTGCAGACCTCAGGGCACTCGCATGAAAATAAGCTGCTGCCAGTTTTGAAGCCTGAGCTCCACTCATCGACAGAGATCTTCCTGTTAATTTTCACAGTTACTGAAGAATTTATGGAAAAACAAAGGTAAAATAAGTAGATTCCAGACAGGCCATCAGCTCTGAAGATTACCAGAACCAATAAAACTGGCTAAGGATCCAATGGGAAGCTCAGTTATGGTCTGCCCACTGCCATCCATACCACTTAGAAGCTGTAGTGCTGTAGTGCTCTGTGCTAGTGGCATCAAAAGCAAGTGCTAAACCACACAAAATGATAATCATCTAGGGAGTGACTTGGGTTAGAATTTTATGGCAAGCTCTCCGTCTAAGAAGAAGAGATTTGAACTCAAGGTCAGCCACAAGTGGAAAATGGCACTAGAGAAGGATTCCCAAATTTAGTTGCCATTACCGGTCCAAGGTCAGACACAAGTGGAAAATGGCACTAAAGAAGGGTTCCCAAATTTAGTTGCCATTATCGGTCACAGTGGAAGCAGCAGAAATCCTCATTCTTGTCTGCTGGAAGTGAATGCATCCAGCCAATCAAACAGCAATTACATAACACTTTGAACTCTCTTCTCACTGCTAGTTTAGAAACTTCTGCCTTTGGCACTATTTCTATAATTCTAATTGCAAACATAACTCCTAAAGGACAATGTCCTGGCCTCCATGTCACTGGATTGAAGGGAAGGTACTTCCCTTCATCTAGTGCTTGGCCAGCAAGAAGCATATACAGAAAATAGCTCCATTCCAAAACACGATCAGTAATGAATTTCATCTGTGCACTGCTGATTGTAGCTCAAAGTAAGTTGTGTTCTGCTAGAAGGACACAGCAGAGGTAGTAATTCTGTAGCAGTGACCATACTCAAGCCCTTGACAGAGAAAAATCCTACCCTGGCAAGTCTGCCAGTGGAAGGGACAGAACAATTATGGTACCACTAGCCAGGCAGTCATCTGAAACAAAAATTCCCCACAAATGCAATTAAAGGCCACTCACAGAACAACTGAAGTCTGCACAAAAGGTTCCATCACAGTTGATGCATCATAAAAGAAAGATTTATTTCTGCTCCACACTCGGGCCTACATCCTATAAGCACACGTAATCACGGAGCGAGAATATGCAGAGAAGTGAGGAGGTGGAGTGATTCACAGAAGTTTGATCTCTGCTCAACACAGATACTAAAAAGCAACGGCAACTTTATACCGTAGAGGCTAAAAAGTGTAGCTTAATCATTAGCTGACTCACTCAGGTGTATAGAATGATGGTACACATTAGAAAAAAAAGAAACAAACTGAAAGAATCAAAACCCGAGAAATCAGTCAGCATTTTAGGATTTCCTCCCTTCACGTGGCCAGTGCTATGAAAGTCTGGAGACAGAGAGAGAGAGAGAAGAGAAATAGTTTGATCTTTAGACAGTGGCATCATTCTCAGTGTAAAATCCCTCTCTGTTAGAAATCTAGATGACAGGGCTTTAAAAAAAATTAATTATATAGACCCAATGTTATAAAAGTTCATGCTCAAATCAGGTACAGAAAAACATTTACATCTATCTTGTTAATCTCTTTAAATCTTATATGTGACGTAGAGTTACCAATGAACATCCAAGAATATTATTTGTTTGGATCTGTGTGATTGAAAGGGAAGGACTAGCCCTAATCAGTCATTCAAAAAAAAAAAAAAAAGTGTGCATGTTGGAGACTGCAAGATCTTGCAAATTGGAAATGTCAGTTTTCCATTAACCTACAAGGGAAGAATGCAGAAAATGCAGAAACAGAGATATTCTATGAAGAGGGTTTTTTTCTGCAAGTTGTTATATTGTACAAAAGCATCCTGCTCAGACTGAATTCGACAGGAACTAGAGAAAAAGGCTATGCTACTCCAAAGGGTTTTGGAGCCTAATTTAATATCATCATGTCCTGTTTCTCTAGTTATGATAAAACTCACTAGTAAGCTGCACAAGGCCATGGAAAAGAAAGAGGGAAGAGGTATAGAGCTAACTGCACTAAAAACACCCAGCTGCATCACCAACACCACATCAGCCCATGTGAGGAATTTCTTTGACCTTTGGTGGCAGGCTAAGTTTTATGATGCAATCGAACTGGTAACTGTAGGAATGAGTTAATTCTGTCTGTCATCTGTTTAGCCCAAAAATAAGGCTTGGTAATACATCCTAAATTTATGTACTCCACCTCTGAAAAACATTAGCATAAAGCCAATAAAATTCTAACACCACCAAACTGAAAATACTCTATTATGTTCTAGATTCTAACTGATTTCTCTAAAATAAAGGCATTTGGTGCTAATTCCTGTCAGAGGTACAATGCAAAGTGATTCAAATGCCAGTTAAGCTCGTTGTTAAACTAAACTGAAACACAACAGGATCTGAAAAGAGGTTAATGGTTACTATGGCAATTCCTGACATGGCCTAAATTGGTGTTTAAGAAGTGACAGAGGAAAGAAATCAAGAAAATGGCTAATACCTTTCTTTCTCTGACCACTATTCCTTAATCTTTGTCTTTAACCTTTTAAAAAATACATCTTTCTCTGAGGCTTCTGGAATCCATGGTCTTTTAGTTCTATGTGGACTGGGCACAACTAAGTGAGGAGACCAGGGTGGCATATTGCTCCTCAATCTTTAGTGAAAATGCTGTTGTCATTTTTGTGAGAGCTGCTCTTTCATTGTGACTGGTAAGATGCTGGTCTCTGTGGTGAAGGTCCTTCTAGTGATATTTATGATGGAGTATTTTGAAACAGCCATCTTACAGTTTCCCCTAGCTCCTGATCCTGGTTTGTAACAGCAGTCAGATAATGATTTTTGTCACTGTCAGTTTGCCAAGGGAGGGGATAAAGGGAAATAAAGTACTACCCTGGACTACTGCAAAGCTTCTGCCTAGGATCCCAGCAAGAAATGCAATTTCTGCCTCTGGATAACACATTTACTGATGCTAGTAGTCAGATAAACAGGAAAGTACATAAAAGTCTGGGTCGGGAACAATACAGGAAAATTTCATGTATAGCATATGTTCTGTGGTCCTTTCACACCAATCAGCTGATTCTGCAGATGTATTTGCAAACCCTCGCAGATTACAAATCTTTGTAACTGTGCATAGTCCATGAATATGGCTGAATTCCCTGGAATTCCTTCTGCAGCTTCCATCCAAAACATTTCTTTGCAGTGTAGTTTTAGCACCTTCCACTTGGAATACACATGCAAATGACTGATACATCACCTATCTGAATGAATCACTTGCAGGTACATGGAGAATACTTCCAGCATCTCAGGGATAAAAATTCTGCTTAAACCTTTTTAAGAAGAACTCAGAGATGATTTTGATCCCTCTCAGCATCTTTCTCAAAAGCCTATAAAAACACCATTCAGAACATTGCTTTCAAATGCTACTGCATGTTTAACACCCAAGTGCAGTGCTTTTGAAATTCTTGGCTGGTCTGGCCTCTATTAGGCTTTTAAAAATACCCTATACTTGAGCAATACACACCCCCCACCCCCGCCCTCGACAACATTAAGAGGCAGAGATGGAGAGTTATCTGCTATTCTTTCCTTTGGCCTTGCAACATTCTACAAGCTCTTTAAGAATATGTCGTGTCTAGAATCAACATTAATATAATTACTTTGTATATGGATCATTAGATGCTTAGCACCAAGTGTAGGATGTACATTGTCAGCGCAACTTAACCTCAAGATGCACTTCCACACTTGAAAGTCAAATTGTCACGAGAACATTTTTGACAAATAAGCAATACAAGTTTTTCTGATCTCACAATGAATGCTGTCCAGAAACAGAAAGGCCCCAGCAGAGCCTGAATTTAACACCAAACTACTCCTTCTTGTCTACTGTGCTCTGTATTTGAATTCAGTATCTGTAAAGCAGACAGTCTGAGATGAATCAAGACAAGTTCCCTTTTGATTTCAAGTAAGCCAATTATGCTCTTTTTGTTGTAACATAAGAATGCCTCTGACCTCCTAAGGTAGGTGCCTCTTCCAGAGAGGGAGTAAGAAAGATAATATTCAATAAAGGTATATAGTGGGATTGTCAGCAGTTTGAATATGAAAGGTGAGAAAAGAAATGCGTAATTACAATAGCCTGAAACAGTACCGTAACTGCTTTACTTGAGTCATATGGTTTTACCTTTAAAATCACAACATTTCAACATCTTCAATTTCAAGATGAAAAACAACTAATTAACTGCTGAAGAATTTCAAATCAGGCTTGCTTATTCTCACACTTAAGGACTTCTGTTTTGCTACCTGTCTCACTACCAAATTCAGTTCCTTTGCAGGGCTGATGCTGCACGTACAGCACTGAAGATGTTTGAAATGTGCAGTTACTCTATGTAACTCTGCCACGAAGCCTGAAAATTAAAACCCTTGAAAGTTTTGATTTGGTATAAGAAGAAGTGAACTTGAGAAAACTTGAACACCATGCAGAAAACATAGTGATCCAGTATAATATGCAGCTAAATAAAGGAGACCTCACATTTTAAAATTTGTCTGACGCCTTGACAGCATCTCCATAGGGATAATGATACTTTCTTTTGCAAAGCGCTGTGCTATCTGCAAAGCTGTATAAGAACTAAGTGTTATTATTAGAGATGGGAAAGGCCTATTAGATCATCTGTCCATCTCTGATATAACAGAAAATGACAGTGATTTGCTGCTGTGATTTGACACTGACATTTGCAAAAATGTCCTTCCCTCTTAACTCTCTGCAAGTTTCAGGGCTGAAAATTCAATAAGCTTCTATGAAGCATACCAAGGTATTAAGCACACCCATTTCAGGCCTGCTGTCCCAACTCCTTCCTTTAACTTTTATTTTTTGAAGAGGAAGGAAAGAACAATCCTCATGAATAGCACAGGTCAACCTTCACAGAATTGGTCTTCCACTCCCCCACTGTAGCCAGCTTGTATCTCACCCTGTGCAAGGCAGTACTGTAGTATCTCTCCTGCTTGGGATTCAGTATCATGTAGGAGAGAAGATGAGTCTTCTGATGGTGTTTGCCAGCAGACTTCCAACT
>VZTU01002003.1:2500-12839 GCA_013400835.1 Zapornia atra | reverse complement strand
GAGGAGCTGCACACGTTCTAACCTGTCCCCTGGCAGCCAGAGGCCAGATAACACGAGAAGCTGGAGTTGCTCAAGAGCAAGTTTAAAGCTGGTTGATTAATGGCAATCAAGATGTTCATTAACGATGTGTCACTCGCGGAACAACCCGGCAGCTGCTCGGGGGGGGGAGGCGGCGCGGGGCCCATCCCCAGCAGCCTTCCTCAGCCCCCCCTCAGAGGGACCCCGGCCCCACGCCGTGGCAGGCAGCAGTGGGCTGTTGTGCCCAAGCCTGGATCCCCTCAGGGAACACAGGCAGGATCCGACCTGTGTGGGCATGTCGAGGGCTCCCAGTCCAAATCCCAGACCTCCAGAAGAGACATCCAAGGGCTGGGAGCTACCCAAACACCTTGGCTTTGACAGCCTGTGTAACACGCCATGCTGCTCCAAGAGCTAATTAATTCTCCTTAGAAATGGGGTGCGTTTGAGCAAGGATGCCCACAAAGCCCAGCCACTCACTGCTGAGCCAGCCCAAGGAGCTGTGCAGGTCAGTGCTTGGTGCTCGGTGCAATGCTGCTCTAACCCCCTGCTGCAGGTACAGACAGAGCCGTTTGTCCTCCCAGGACCTCAGGGGACAGACAAACACGTCATATGGGGCCTTGCAGGGTGTGGGTCAGGGCAGAGGTGCAGCCCAAGCACCACGCGGTCCTGTGGAGATGCTTGGCATGGCGCTGGAGCAGAGCCTGCAGACCCCGTCTCCTTTGGCAGCAGCATCCCCACGGTGCAAATGCCATGCCCCCATCGCCATGTCCCCTCCCCACCACCAGCCCACAGGCCCACGATGCCACGAGCCACAGGAGAGCTGCAGACCACGGCCTAGGGCCAAATCCTGCCCTATGTCTGGCTGTGCCAGGCGTGGGGCTGGGCCTGTACCCTGGGTGGCTGAGCCTGAGCGGTGGGAAGCGGCTGTTGCATTAATGATGCTGCCACAGGGGGGAATAAACTGGGGAATTGCAGCTTTTCCACTTCAACTGGTTGCACTGGGAGGACTGGAAGATGAAAGGCAAAGGCTTCCCCTTGGGAATGGGGCAGAAGGGACTGGGAGCTGGGCTGGGATTGAGAGCTGGGCTGGGACTGGGAGCTGGGCCATCCGTGGGGCAGCTCTGCACCCACAGCCCTTCTCACAAAGAGGGTGCAGGGGCTGAGCCCCATGGCTCAGCATCACCATGGTGGTCCCTGGCTCTGGGCATCACCTGCCTGAGTAAGGTAAAACTCCGCTCCTGCTCTTGTAAAGCCATTTCTCATCAGCAGAACCATCTGCTGGAGGGGGTGTGGGGGGGTGTCTGGATCTCTCTTGGCTGAGCCCATCACCTTCAGCAGGGTCAGTGCCAGTGGGGCTGTGGGAGAGGACCAGAGCTTCCTCTATGGGCTCAGCCCAGCCCTATGCTCGCTGTACCTCTGGCATGGACACAAGGCACTGGTCAGACTGGAAAGAGGAATGGCAGGCAAGGAAGGGCTGGAGTGTGCAGGGGCTTGAGGGACGTGGTCAAGGCAGGAGAGGCAAAGCCACCACTGCTGTTCCCAGGCTGAGAAGTGTCAATAGCCTTGAGAGAGGGAGAAACTTCATGTGAAAACTTGAACAGGGCAGCCCAGGGGTTAAAGGAAAGGGTCAGGGGAGGAAAACAGGTTTTTCTCTTCTGTGGAGATGCCCCTGTCAGCTCAGCCTTGGGCTGGCAGCCGCCCCCACGCCTCCACTCCCTCCCCCAGAGAGAGTTTCCATCTCCGAGCACCCGCATCTCTGCAGATGAAGTGTCAGAGGAGCACCAGAGAGCCAGCTACCATGACCCCAGGCTGTCTCCCAGCTCTTACAGGTCTCCTGTGCTCCCCCAGCAAGCATCTCCCCCCTCCACCTGCCCCTGCCTGTTCTCAGCACCCCCAAACCTCCCTCACTCCATCATTAACCACTGCTCCCCCCGGCTGTCGGGGCAGGTGCTCAGCTGCAGCCTTGCTCAAAGCCATCTCCAGTGCCATGAGGGAGGGCTTTTATCTGGTTTTTCCCTCCCTGGGGCTGGGGTTGTAGAAGTTGCTGTGAGCCAAGGCAAAAGCTCTCTGCCAGGTCTCCCTGCTCAGCACCCGGGGAAATTCCTCCAGCCCTCGTTAGGATAGCACCTCTGGGCAGCCCTAATTACAGGGAGGGAGCTGGAAAGCATACAGATGTCATTAACCACCCTTGGGTTTGTTCTGGAGCCAAATAAAATGGTGAGGGTGGGAAGAGCTTCCCTGAGGCACAGCCCTTCACCTGGGAAGGCTGAGCCGGGACAGCCCTGCCTGCTTGGGCAGTGGGGTACAGGCTCTGGCGTCACGGGGGTCCCAGTGCCAGCCCCACCAGGGCTGGGGTCTGCACCCCACCAGCAACCCACTGCTGCCTTGGGCATGGGGAAAGGCAAGGAGGTCTCTGAGAGGGGCTCTGCTGCTGGAGAAGCCATTGCATGTGCCCATCACCATGGCCCTGGTCCAGCACCCCAGCCCTGGGCTGCCCTCCTGGCTGAACCTCAGGGTCCTGGTCCAGCACCTCAGCCCTGGGCTGCCCTCATGGATGAACATCGGGGTCCTGGTCCAGCACCTCAGCCCTGGGCTGCCCTCCTGGCTGAACATCGGGGTCCTGGTCCAGCACCTCAGCCCTGGGCTGCCCTCCTGGCTGAACATCGGGGTCCTGGTCCAGCACCTCAGCCCTGGGCTGCCCTCCTGGCTGAACATCGGGGTCCTGGTCCAGCACTCCAGCCCTGGGATGCCCTCCTGGCTGAACATCGGGGTCCTGGTCCAGCACCCCAGCCCTGAGCTGGCCTCATGGCTGATCCCTGGGGTTCTGTTTCTAGCCTGAGCCAAAGGGGATGTTGTTGGGGCAGCCAGCACACACTGGGTATCTCTCCCATTTATCTGCCATAAAGATATTCAGACTGCATACTTCCACTTCCATGGAAAGCATGGGATCCTCAGCCCTGTGCTGCTAAAAGCCTTTCACAGGTGGGTTGTTGGATAAAGCAGGGGGTTGGGGTGGGGTGAAGTGCCTGGGGGCTCCGCCAGTGCCCACCGGGGTGCTGTGGGCTCTCTACATCAGGCTTTGCTGCAGAAGGCTGCAGAGTCCTGCCCTGGGGCTGGGAACATCACAGGCAGCTCTCTCTTTCCTTCATCTGTGCTTTTAATTGCTCTTTAGCCTTTGTTCATGCAATGTCGGTGTCCTCACGTGTGGGTGGGAGCCAGCAGGGAAGCTGCCTGGTGCCAGCGTGCCATCCCTTGCTACAGGGGGGTGGATCCTTCCCAGCAAACTGCTCTTAGCCTCTGAGGGTAAGAAAGAAAACCCCAACCAACCCCCAGCAGGCAGCCAGCCACCCAGGAGACGGTGTTTTTCGGGAAAATATGGAGGAGCAGGAATGCACTCAGGCTGCTGGAAGAGGCCCAACACCTCTTTGTTTTTAAAAGCTTGATGGGCTTTCAGCTCCCTGGCGCTGGCAGCAGCACCCTGAGCAGCCCTCTCCTGAAACCACAGGCTGTGCAGGATGCTCTGCCACGGATGCTCAGGTGTCTGGGGGGCAGCAAAAAGGAGGAGGGGTGTGTGTGTGTGGGTGGGTGTGTGTTGGTTTTTTCTCACCTTCCTGGCTGCCACTAGAGACCCAGGAGCTCAAAAAACCCAGCTCAAAGCTCCCTCACATTTTTAAAAAGCCCTAAACCACAGGAAGCATTAGCAGGCAGCTCCCTCCCTTATGGGATGTGGGAAGCACCATCAGCCACACGGGCTAGGGGCGTGCGGTCCCCATCCTGTGCTAAATCAATCTCTCTCCACAGATGGATAGAGAGATAAATTTGAAAGAATAAGCTTAATTTTATTACCACCTTCTGAGTGGCCACTGCACGGCGGCGCCGAGCCAGGCTGACAAGGGTTTGATGCTGGGTAATAGCACATCAGCAGGGCCCTGGGACTTTGATGTATTGTAATAGCGCCTCATCAGAACAATGGTGTGTTGATATATTGTATTAGAGCATCATCAGAGTGATGGGGCTTTGATAGATTGTGTAAGTACATCATCAGGGCGGTGGTGCTGTGACATGGTACCTGAGAGCACTGTCGGAGCCGCCGCACCGTGATGGGTGATAGTGCATCACTGGGGCTGGGGGTCCTCAGTGCTGGCAGCTGGAGGGGCTGCTGTGCTCGCTGCAGGACGCCTCTGCCCCCCAAAACCCTCACCAGTTCTCCTGACAGCTGGAGCCTGCAGAAGAAGGCCCAGGGAGGCGAGCGTGGGCTCCTCTCTGTGGGGCTCAGGGACCCCAGGTTGGAGGAAGCCCCCCTGCACACAGGGGGATGTTGCTGACATATTTGGGGCTGGGGATGGGGACTGTGCTAGGGGCATGCTGGGTACCAGATTTTCCAGGTACCACATTTGCCAGGTGCCAGATATTCCAGGTACCATACTTCTGGGCACCAGATTTTCTGGGTACCAGATTTGTCAGGTGCCAGATATTCTGGGTACCAGATTTTCTGGGTGCCAGATATTCCAGGTACCATACTTCTGGTTACCATATTTTCTGGGTGCCAGATATTCCAGGTGCCAGATAATCTGGGTACCAGATTTTCTGAGTGCCAGATTTTCCAGGTACCATACTTCTGGTTACCATATTTTCTGGGTGCCAGATATTCCAGGTGCCAGATAATCTGGGTACCAGATTTTCTGGGTGCCAGATGTTCCAGGTGCCAGATATTCTGGGTGCCAGATATTCCAGGTGCCAGATAATCTGGGTACCAGATATTCTGAGTGCCAGATATTCTGGGTGCCAGATATTCCAGGTACCATACTGCTGGGTACCAGATTTTCTGGGTACCAGATTTGCCAGGTGCCAGATATTCTGGGTACCAGAATTTCTGGGTGCCAGATATTCCAGGTACCAGATATTCCAGGTGCCAGATTTTCTGGGTACCATATTTTCTGGGTACCAGATAATCTGGGTGCCAGATATTCTGGGTACCAGATTTTCTGTGTGCCAGATATTCCAGGTGCCAGTTTTTCTGGGTACCAGATTTTCTGGACTTTACTTTTAGAGCAGCCAGCACACCCAGTGTTTCCATCAGTGATGGAAACTGGACACGTGGTGGCACGATGGTCCTGATGCCACCTCCCCTGCACAGCACAAAACTTGGGGTTTCATCTTCTGAGCTGGGAATGGGAAGGTATTTCCAGTGGGGCCTTGTGAGGGCAAGGCAGAGCAGGCTGGCAATGAGCAGGGCTGGTGTCCATCATCAGGTGGAGATGATAATTGCTCTTCCTTCATCCTTTCCCTGCTTCATCCCCCCAGCCATGCCCTGCTCCCTGTATCCTGATGGGCCCATCCTCCCAGCAGCATTCCAATGGGAAGATCTATCAGTGAGGGTGACAAAAGCCACTTGATTTGGCATCCCTGTGCCTGAGCTGCCTGGGACATCCCACAGCAATTCTCTGGGAGGAAGGAGAAGGTTAACAAGGAATTCTGGAGATTTCATATGCATGTGACACCTAGGTTGAATGTTTTCTTGGTTTAGGGGGTTCCTGGCATTTTTTGGGGCTGTTTTCTCTTGGTTTGGGGTGAAAAGCCTTTTGCAGTCTTGTTTTCTTCATTTCAACTGAAAAAAAACCCATTGAAAAGGAGTTTGGGTGAAACTTCTCTGAAACAGAAACTTTTCATGGAGCTGGAGATTGTTTATTCCTTTTCACTTCCACTGGCTGCAGCTAAAGACACCTCAAAGCAGGAGAAGAATCCTTCCCTTGAACAATAAACGTTCTCAGCTCTCCCAACGCTCTTCTGATGGGATGTGGATGGGGCTGAGCCTTACTGGGGGGTTCCCAAGACCTGAGAAACGGGTGTTGGACCTGCAAATTAACTCAGAAACAGAGAAGAAGGCGGCAGCACAGGAGCCTGCCAAAAGGGAGCTCTTGGAAGTGGAGAACAGCACTAATATTTTGGGAAATTGAAATTCCAGCCATGAAATTGCCTATCATTTATCATCCCCAACCACCTTACCAAGGAAGAAAAACAGGCATTAAGCCTTATTGCTTTTTAAATACTTATGATCTTGGGGAAAAGCCATCTTGTCTCCTTTCTTTGATAGGTATTGTGCTGAGATGTCTGTGAGTGCAGCAGCAATGTTTGTGCTTCTGTGTGTGCAGTCACACAGAGGAAAAGCCAGTGTCAGGCTGCTGTTGGGATGCTCAGATGATAAACCCAAGGAGCCCTGGGGCACCCTCCCTGTCTCCCTGGTGCCACCCTCTGAAGAGCTTGGGCACATCGCTGTGCAAACACTGAGGGGTTTTCCTCCCCCAGCACCAAGGGTCTGGGGGGGGGGGGGGGGGGGNGGGGGGGGGGGGGGGGGTGATGCTCCTGCCTGGTCACAGCGTTGGCCACCCTTCTGATTTCCACAGGGAGACTGCGGGTGTTTTTTGGGGGGTGCCAAGCTCTATACACCTTCACAGCACAGAATCACAGCATCACAGAGCTGCAGGGGTTGGAAGGGACCCCCCCAGAGCCCATGGGGTCCACCCCCCTGCCAAAGCAGAGTCCCTAGGACAGGTTGCAGAGGTTGGCATCCAGATGGGGCTGGAATCTCTCCAGGGAAGGAGACTCCAGAGAGGAGACTCTGCAGGGCCTTGCAGAGCCACTTAGTGCAGGTGCTTCTGTAATTGGGATGCACTGGAGACAACCTGGTGCTCAGGGTTGTATCCCATGCACAGCCACCTGTGCCGGTCCCTCCGGCTCCAACGCAGCCATCCCAGCTGGTCCAGACCATCTCCCATGGGATCTCTGGGCCACACACTCAGCTCCTGCCCTTTCCATTAATTGGCTTCACACAGAATCAGAAAAAGCCCCAAAACTGGGGTGGGCACAGCGGTCCGAGCTGCCTCCTGCCAGGGGAGGGGTCGCTGGGTGCCCTGTTCCTGCTTCCCAAGGTTTTGGGGGATGTGCTGAGCAGCAGGGGCTGAAAGGGGGAGAGCAGCAAGGGGGCAGGTGGGAGCAAGGCTTGCTGCCAAGTTGTCCCCATCACCATCCCCTGCGGGCACAGGGGGGATGCTCAGTGCCTGAACATCATCTGCCCCATCTGGGTCACTTCCCAAAGCACCAACACCACCTGCCAGCACCCCGGGGGCAACGCAGGTCACCCTGGGGGGTGGTTGGTATGAGGGGTGAGCAGCTTCTCCTCACACTGGGGGGGGGGTTTGGGAGCCCCTTTCTCCACGGGCAGCGTGTGGGAGGCTTCACCATACATCACCACCTCCCTCTCCAGAGGAAACCTTGGAGTTTACCTACTAATCATAGAATCATAGAATGGGCTGGGTTGGAAGGGACCCCAAGGGTCACAGAGCTCCAACCCCCCTGCCACAGGCAGGGCCACCAACCTCCAGGCCTGGAGCTACACAAGGTTGCCCAGGGCCCCAGCCAACCTGGCCTTGAACACCCCCAGGGATGGGGCACCCACCCCCTCTCTGGGCAGCCTGTTCCAGCCCCTCACCACTCTCTCTGCAAAGAACTTCCCCCCAATCTCTCCTCTCACCCTTCCCTCCTCCAGCTTCACTCCATCCCCCTTGTCCTGCCAGTCTCTGCCCTTTAACAAGCTGATTCCCCTCCTGTGTCTCTGCTCCCTTCAGGGACTGGCAGGCTGCAGTGAGGTCCCCCCACAGCCTTCTCTTCTCCAGGCTGACCCAGCCCAGCTCCCTCAGCCTCTCTTTGTAGGGCAGCTGCTCCAGCCCTCTGAGCATCCTCGTGGCTCCTCTGACCCCTCTCCAACAGCCCCACATCTCTCTTGTGCTGGGCCCCAGCTCTGGACACAGGACTCCAGCTGGGGCCTCCCCAGGGCAGAGCAGAGAGGGACAATCCCCTCCCTGTCCCTGCTGCCACCCCTCTGCTGATGGAGCCCAGGATCCCATTGGCCTTGGAGCTGCCAGAGCCACTGCTGGCTCATGTTGAGTCTCTCACCCCCCACAATCCCCAGGTCCTTCTCACAGGGCTGCTCCCCAGCAGCTCCTCTCCCAGTCTGTCTCTGTGTCTGGGATCCCTCCAGCCCCAGTGCAGCCCCTGACCCTTGGCAGTGTTGAACCTCACCAGGTTCCCCCTGTCCCATCTTCCCAGCCTGTCCAGACCCCTCTGGATGGCTCCTTTCCTTCTGTTGTGTCACCCACCCCACTCAGCTTGGGTGTCACTAATGGTCAACCAGAAGGCCAAAAAATTTTTAAAAAAGCAGAAAAACGAAGAAAAAAGGGAAGCAACCAAACCAACAACCACCCCAGCCTCCACTGATAGGGGAACATAAATTATCCAGAACTGGCAAGAAATGAAAGTGTTGCGTGGTCCCCTGACAGCAATGGGATGAATAACTGATGATGATTAGTTAAATCATAACATTGCTCATGCCATGCATAAATGATGAGCCAACTGCTTGCGATGCCCTGATGAGCTCGCAGCCTTCTTCCCTTTCCATCATTCCCACTTTGTAGCCCCAAAGAAACTACCACATTTCTGCATCTCTGTGTTATCTGGCACATCAAGCAATAGCGACAATGAATATATATTGACCTTATTATAGCAGCCGGCTGCTGGTGCCAGAAGCAACCAGGCATACTTTGCACAAATTAAAGCTGTCAGCGTGTAATTTATGGTTCCTTGCAAAAGAGGGAGCAGAACTCTGAGGGGAACATTGTGGTTTGGGAAGCAGGTAGGTAAGGCAGATGAATTGCATGATAAAATACCTTGCTAATGATGTGATGCTGAAGACGGAGTGGCTTTTCCATTCTGCTTTGCACCTTTTTGAAGTTATTTCTTGGTGGAGATGGTTTTCCCCCTTTCCACATGTTTTGGGTGTGGTTTTGTGTTGGTTTTTTTGGTTGTTTTTTAGGTTTTTTTCTCCTAAAAGCAAAGTTCCTGGTTATACCTGAAAAGGATGGAGTAGGTGTGATAAGTGATGAGCAGACAGCTGCTGCCTGAAGACAACGTGGTTGGCAATGTTAGAGCCCCATAACAAGGAATCACCCTTGGCATCAGGGCTGGGTGGGGGTGATGAAAGTTGTGCTCTGGTTTTGGGGGGCTGGAGAACAGTCTTGAGGAGAAATGAAATGAAAGAAATTGATCTCTGCACCCTCACTCGTGTCGGCACACGCACGTGGTGGCAACAAGAAGGAGGCTCGATGTTGCAGGCAGCCTCACACAGCCTCACACAGCCTCACACAGCCTCACACAGAGTCACAGGGTTGGGAAAGACCTGTAGGATCATCCAGTCCAACCAGTCCCATCCTGTGCTGACCCAGATCCCTGAGCTCCTCATCTCCCCTCTGTTAAACACTCCCAGGGGTGGGGACTCAGCCCCCTCCCTGGGCAGCCTGTGCCACAGCCCCACAACTCTGCCAGGGAAGAACTTTGCCCTCCCAGCTGAGCTGACCCTGCCCTGGGGCAGCTTGAGCCCATTGCCCCTTGTCCCATCTCCTGTCCCCTGGCTGAAGAGACCCTCGCCCACCTCTCTGCACCCTCCTAGCAGGTCACTGTAGGCAATGAGAAGGTCTCCCCTCAGCTTCCTCTTCTCCAGCCTGAACACCCCCAGCTCCCTCAGCTGCTCCTCAGAGGATTTGCCCTCCAGCCCCTTCCCCAGCCTGGTTGCCCTTCTCTGGACTCACTCCAGGCCCTCCATGTCCTTCTGATGGTGAGGAGCCCAGAACTGGTCCCAGCACTCGAGGTGCAGCCTCCCCAGTACCCAGTCCAGGGGCACAATCCCCTCCCCAGACCTACTGGCCACACTGGTTTTGATACAACCCAATGGTTGCCGATGCCTTTTGGTTTGGGGGATGCTGGGTCTTTCCTGCCCTTCTGTCTCCCAATTGTCCAGCAGCTGGAAGAAAAGGAAAAGGGGGAAACAAAGGGAGAGGAAAACTAATTCCAAGCAATAGGTGAGGGAGATGTGTTTGCATGGGGTTATCTCACAGAGGTTTGGGAGAGGGGAACTCGAGAGCCGAGCGAGGAAAAGCAGGGGAAAGCTGGAGGAAATGGGGATTTATAGCCTGCTGCACCAGAGAGCTCTCTTTAGTCCAATAAATAAATGATAAAATAATTAAATTCTGAAATAAACCATCACTGAATTATTTAACTGCTCACCTAGGAATAGCTGTGACTCAGCCGGGCGAGCGCTGCCGCTCTGCTGCGGGTGCCAAAACCAACACAGGAGGAGGCGAAGGGCTGGGAGCCTGGGGATGAGCTGGGGGGCAGCAGGTCCCTCGTGGGGCAGCGTCTGAGGTTGGGAAATCCAGGGCTTCAGGGGTTTGTCACGGAGACAGGGAAACATCCCTGCTCAGGCAGAGCG
>VZTU01002002.1:801-14701 GCA_013400835.1 Zapornia atra | reverse complement strand
TCTGAGTCCCAGTAAGAATCTGCTGCATCACACTGCAATGGTTGTATGGAGCACAAAATGAGTCTAATATAAACGGTCTCAGTAACCAACCTCTTGCACATATTACATTCACATATGTCAGTAAAATCATCTAAGATGATGGCATTGTTGGGATTGCATATTAGTTCTATATGTCTCCCTTTTATAAAATTCCACATCTAAAATTTATAAATTGTAATTCATTAAATGTGCTTGGATAAGCAGTGCATAGGTATCAGTAACCTTCACATTTAACCTCTTAAATTTAGATGACTTTTAAGAACAGTATCAGAAGTGAGGAAACAAATTTACATGACAAAAAACTAATAACTGGTACGTGAAAATTATTAGATTTTGTCTACCTGTATAAAGAGTGAATAATACAGGAAGAGGTAGATGTATCTTTGTAGCATACTAAAAATTAACATAAGAGCATATAAAGATGGTAACAGCTGGGGGTTTCCTAAACAGCCAAATTCAAATAATCCAGCAATTCTCCTTGTAAATTATTATAAAGAGCTATTTAGAGAGATTACAGGATCTGACCAGAAGAGGATTAATAAATTATTAATGCAAACTATTCAACAATGAATTACTTATGCCCAATTTAGTTAAGAAGTTATATGTAATGAAAAACACTACAGAGAATATATATTTCAGATTGGTTAGGAAATGCTGTAGGTAACAAATGCTTTATAGAAGTCTTCAAAATTTCAGAACTATAGTCCTTCCTAAAAATATATGCCCTTGTATTTTACAAAGCTCAGCAAATACAATATAGCCTAATCCACAATAAAGAATATATCGGTCTTCTAAAATGAGAATCCAGAAAGACTGTAAGATGTTATGATGCATCTTGATACCAGTAACTTAAGTCACCAAATGACAGCAGATTGAAGAATGTCTGCTTAAGAAAAAGAAAGTAAAAATCTAGCTTGTTTCCAAATTTAGACCACTCTTGGTGTCATTCTTACTCCATCTTTGGAAGCAGCTTCTGCAGGAATTAACTATACAAGATGAGTTCTTAGGCCAGAAAAAGAGGTTGAGTACCTCAAATCATGCCTGTTTTTCTTTTCTTCTCCAAAATGCATCAAGTGGTATAATAAAAGACATTAGCTCTCCCTATACACACCTATCTTTAAACAATCACAGCTGTAACATCACAAAAAAGTAGCTGTCTGCTAAGCATCACTGGATTTTAGGACAGTAATAAGAGACCTGAACAAACTATAAAATCCAATCCCAATAATAAATTGTTCCTGCAAATCTAATCAATTAAAGACAGCAAAGATTTTATAGCCTTTTTTATTTTTCAAAACAGTGTTGGACAAAAAAGAGAAAAATATATGTTCATAATAATGTCCAGGTATGGTATTATCTGCCTTACCTTGGCATCCTGTCTGAATTTCTGAAGAACAGGCTATCCTTTTTCCAGATCCACAGATATACATAACAAAAAACACACCAAAAACCTTGAGTCAAAATTCTAGCCTCAGTCCAACTGCAACTGAAGTAACAGAGAGAATGCCTTGGAAGTAAATAACATTTGGTTCTTTGATTTTAACCTCAATCTGGATTGATTTATTAACTCTAAGTAATGATCAAATCCTAGCTGCCAAATATCCATTCTTCTCCTCTATCCTTCTTGGTATATTTTGTCAGTACCTTTGTGATGAAGAACTCCAAATGTGTTTATCAACACTTGGAGAACAAAATTTGGCACTATTAGGAAACCCCTTCTGTTGGAAATTCTTTTTTTAATCTCAGTGAAAATACCATTTCTGAACATGATTCATCAGACAGCAGAGTTGTTCAGGGTGCATATACATACCAAATACATCACGCAGCCTAGATGTGCATTGCTTATTTGTATAATATGGTTGCTGTTTGTTAGACTAATTAAAATCTCCAGTGATATTTTTAGTCCTTTCATTACTTTGTTGGACTCAACTCTTCTTTCTTCTCAAAAGTAAATTTTCCAGGACAGAGATCATCTTTTCCTAGTGAGGGTACAGGATTTGGAACAGTGAGTGTCAACGACATGAGTAGAATTTCTGGCTAGGGGTCCCAGGAGAAATAATAATTCTTTTCACCTGCAAAATCCTCTAATATTGGTATACTAGCATATTTTTATAATTTATTACACATAAATACATTTCTTCCCTCCCCTCCCAAAAAAAACCTCATATGAATCACTCTACTAACACCTTTAAAGATGTTCTAGCTCAGATGTAATCATGCACCTGAAGCACTGTCTATTTAAAATACTTCAGTTGCAATTTGGAGATGACATTTGTTCATCCAATTTCTGTTTCCAGAGAGAAGGAATTTAGCAGCATTGTAGGTGGTGTTGTAAGGGGTATGGCTGAAGGTAATAGGAAACAAACCCTGCCCAATAAAGAGCATTATCCAGAAATAGACAGCAGCCTGTGACACATATATAATCAGAGAAATTGGAGGTTTTGCCCATGAGACCATGTGTTCCATAGCAAATCCTGTTTCCTTCATTCTCCCTTTCATGTTTTTGTAAGGGTAATCATCACATGATTATAGTCTTACATATAACATACCAGTTTCTTTTTGTTTTTTCCAATATTGGTGTTAATTAAATTCACAGAAGAAATGGGAAAAAAAAATCCACAGCTCAGATCTCATGAGACAAGCTGACTTGCAAGTCAGAAACCATATAAGACCACCAACAGACCAAATTTTACATCTCACGGGTGTTTTATATGATGGTACATTTTTTCCCATAAATATAAGTCAGCAGTTATTTCTTGTGATTTTTTTTCTTTGCTAAAAATATAAAATAAAACTGACAACATAAAATGTCTTATGTAGAAGTCCAAGTCATGAGGAGGAAGATAATTTACCAACTTCCAAGTAAAAAAAAAAAAATCTGCTGGTTCTACCATAACATAAGGAAGTGAACATCAAAAATCCCCAAGTTTATAATAAAATTCTAAAAATAATTTTGAAAATATTAGGCCTGTCATTGCCATGCTACAGAACTTACCTCTATTACCTGTCCTTGTTACTGAAGCACAATAGTAACCTAAGGAAGGAAGCAATCATTCTGAAAAAGACTTATGTATGATAGCGAACAACAAATTAGGCATGAGTTTCCATAGTGATACAGCAACCAAAGGCTGCTGCAATTTCCAGCAGTCTATACTGAGACAGTAAAAGAGCAAAGGGACTACAGTCCCATCACTATAAGTTGGGATGTTAGCATACTCAGAATTGTCCATTAAATTTTAGTTCCATGCTATAAAGAAAATATTGAAGGAACTGGAAGAGGAATAGTAATAACAAAAACAAGACATTCTGCAAGAAATAAAACTACCAAGTGCTATGGGTTTGGATTTCATGGTCGGATTCCCTGCTATCTTAAAAATGCAAATCTCAATGAGCACTTTTTCCTGTGCATCTCCTCTGTGTATTCTCTGATGTTTAATAAGAAATTATATCATACTATAGCCTTTTTGCCAGTGGGAACACTATTGGGGTCTCTTGACCATCTGGCAGCTTACTTTCCTGAAACTTAGCAGAATTCCTGTCCAGTGGTGTTGAAACTGCCCAAGAGTTAAGAAGTTATTGAGGGAGAAAGGAGAGGAGAAAGATCAGCAACCACACCAAAACCTGGGCTAGCAAGTAAACAGTGTGATCATATAAGCCTTGCTTCCTTGGGAAACTAGGCTAATTATGAAAGGGCTGGAAAGATCCACTTATGATGAAAGTCCAAAGGCCCCAAAGTGGAAAAATACTTAAACACTTAAAGGTAAAGTGCTCTATTGGATATAGGACTGAAAGAATCAACCATGATAGCTAGGATGAGACACAAATGATGAGGAATGTTGTAATTTACAGAAATATAAATGTTAGCCAGGGATGATGAGGATTTATCTGTACCAAGAGGAGCTATTACTAAGCAGAATTACAACTGGGAATAGTGGGATTAAATAAAGGAGAGCTTTAGGCTAAATATCAAGCAAACCTGTCAGTGAGATGAGACTATGGAACACTTTTGAGATATAGGAAGTGAAAGCTCCATGGCTTAAGAAAATTAAAACTGGAAAGCAAAAAATAATGCATGGACGGTGAGGTTGGAAGAAATGTCTAATAGGTCTGTCTTTACATATTTCACTAGATTAATAACACAAAATACTGCACTAAACATATTGTAAAATCTGAACTACTATCCAGTAGAACTGAAACCTGAATCAGAAATAAAGACAGTACAACTATGTGTTCCTAGTGCTTCTATAGCTGTTGTTTTCACACTCCTTTTTGTTCACTTTTTTTAATCCCTTTTTCCACTGTTGGGTGTCAATGATTGAACTGATGCCACAAGAGAAAAACAGAATGGATGATTTCTAAGTCAGATAATGAAAGGAGGGTTCTTGTTTTCTCATGACATTATTTAAATCAATTGTTTTGTGGGTAAAGGTTTAGTGTGAAATATCAAGGAAGACTGATGATATTCTTATAATGAGAAGAAAATCTGCAGCATATTTTCAAATCTAAATAAATCAGGTTGTTTAAGAATTTGAAGTTAAAGAACAATGAGAATGAAATTTAATATAATACAGAATCACTAGATTGGAAAAGACCTTTGAGATCATCGAGTCCAACCATACCCATCCTCTACTAAACCATATCCCTAAGCACCTCATCTACCCATCTTTTAAATACATCCAGGGGTGGTGACTCAGCCGCCTCCCTGGGCAGCCTGTTCCAGTGCCTGACAACCCTTTTGGTGAAAAATTTTTTCCTAATGTCTAATCTGAACCTGCCCAGGCAGAGCTTGACTCCATTCCCCCTCATTGTACCACCTGTCGCTTGGGTGAAGAGACAAACACCCACCTCTCTACAACCTCCTTCCAGGTAATTGTAGGCAGTGATAAGGTCTTCCCTCAGCCTCCTCTTCTCCAGGCTAAACATCCCCAGTTCCCTCAGCTGCTCCTCATAAGGTATATATGCAATATATAACATATATATACAATAGATAAAATTAATAAAAGTAGCTACTCCCTTTGACTCCTCATCTAAATGGCTGAATCCAGACCTAGGATATATAAATGCACAGATCTGCCTTCCTCCTATATCACTTTAATGATACATCAAAAATAAATATAATGCTATACAGACAATTATTCATGTAGAGTTATTAAAATATCTACTTTTCAACATAAAGTGATCAAAGTTACTTGTGTATTAGTGCAACATTTTTAAGCGCTGCTGAACAGTATGGGCTTCCTTGTTATTATTTTCTAGTAAAACATAAAAGAAAATAATCAAAATGCGCAAACCAGATTACACAGTATGTTTGATGTAGCAATTTCTAACATTCATTTAATATAGCTGAGCTGCAATGACTAATACTGCCCGTGTCCACTAGTACAAAGACCTAAAAAAGGTTCCAGACTAGATTACGCTCATGCAGGTCTCATTTTAACGGAAATTGGAGAGATGAAAAAAAGATTATAGGAACACACATTATAAAAACAGACCTCACAAGTCAAACTTAATAGTGAAACCATTCTCTTTCATGTAGACAACCATGAAAACAAATATCCTGTAAGCACTAGATATATATTGTATCTTTCTACCAGATCTCTTTGCCTCCTTGAGACAGATTCCCATTCATCTCATGACTATATAATTTGATCATAGTTGAGTAAGGCACAGCAGGGAAAAGGGTCTGCCTGATAAAGTATCAGGCTCCAGGAAGACAGATAAACAATTTCATGATTTCCAGTTGTAACAGGAATGGTACAATGGTGGATATTAAGATATTAGTCTCATAGGAATACAAATATCAAGCTTCTGCAGGTTTTTCTCTTACTAAATATGTTTGCTTTCCATTAAGTGAAAATGACAGTATGATTATCATAAACTAAGACAGAATGCCAGGATAAAATGCCAGGTACGTGTGAAAAGTGGAATTAAATCTTTCTTGATTTGTCAATGTGCATAGTTAGTGCATGAGCTCTTTTTTTTTTCCTGCTTAGTTTAAGAGAAGTGAAAAAATAGAGCAGGAAGTTTCTTCCTCATGGGGCATTTTTACTGTGAAGAAACATTATTTAAAAGTAGATGAATCAATTGCATGTGAAGTTGTTTCACATTTAAACTCATGTTTTCACAAGCAATACATTCACAGGCAACTCCTAATGCATGTCACTAGAGTATCATGTTTGCCTTTCTACCTCATTGTTCTATGTGTATTAAATGAAGGCTTGAGGGACAATATTTGAACAGATATGATGGACTTCTTTTTCATATATTAACACATATATTTGGTTTGCGTATATCAAAACATATATGTAGCAGCCATTGCTAATACAACACCTGTTATGTGGCAAATGTTATACTGTCTTTGTAACTACTTACTGTCTTGGATAGATGGAAAACATGGTGCTATCCAGTCATGCTGATACCTGCTTTTACTTGGAAACATTCAAAGAGCAGTAACATATTTTACAGCAAAATTTTATGCACAAACCCTGAATGTCAACTTTTTTAATTTGAGAAAATATATTCTGGAGTAAGCAATTTTTAAAGCTACCATACTGCCTAATTTACTATCACTTACCTGTGATTCTTTCACATTTTCAACAGTGAAGTTGAACCAAACTCGAAAACGTGGGTTACAGGTATCTGGTCTAATGAACAGGTCATACTCAAACTCTGTGATGTGGTCCACCCGTCCAAGGTTGCCTACCAAGAACATATGAAAAAGAATGCATTTTAATGAATAGCTGTTAAACCCTCCAGGAACTACACTAAGAAGAGTTTTTAAATTTTTTACCTGTGTGGTTAAAATATTTCAGTATAATAAGCCTTGCAACAGTTTGGAATTAATTATAAGAGCCTTAAGTATAGTCACAAAATAAAATACATCACAGTAAACTAAATGCATATGAACACACCAAAAAGAAGATAACATGGGGTTTTATTATTCAATCAAATTTAAGTTGTCTTGTCTTATCTGACTATTCCAATGGTGTCCTAACAGCCTTTCAATTGTTGCAATATTTTTCATTTTTCCAGTACTGTCTCTGGATGTCTTTTAGATCCCACACATATGGATTTCTTTCTTTACATTTTCTCCTCATGTTCAAGCACCTCTAATATTAGAGACTGCCCAGATTTCCACCTGGCCCCTCTGGTCGGTGCCCTGATCGTTCTTCTCTCCCCACAGATAGGCCAGTCTTCATCTCCTTTGTGACTCAAAAGCTATCTTAACTCTTTTCCTTTACTGTTTGCAGCTACCATCACCTCCTTCCTGAGACACAAATGAGGCTCTAAGATTTCACCTCAGCTTTTTCCTCGTGAATTTCGTGGAATTATATTTTTAAATATAGCCAGACCTACATTGTCCCCCATGGCATTATTCAGCAAGCAACCACACTGGCTATGGAAATGAAGTTCAGCACTGGGAAAACTTGCTAAGTGCTTTTAAATTGCTAAATTGGTATTTTTCCTTTGAAGTGTGCCAAGATTTTTAAAGACAGGGTTTAGACTGTCCATTTCATTTATATACTACAAAAAAAAAAGACTTCAGATTTTCCTAATTCAACCCCAAACCTAACTCATTAGGTTTTGTAAGACAGGGCTACGCTTTAGCTCACATGCTAAATTCTATTTATTTAAAAAAATGGCACTGTAAGAAGACCTGGTTTATGATTTCAGATAAATTTTGGAGTTGAATATCACTGTTGGGTTCAAATATTTCTTTATAATACTATTTGAGAAACAAGTCGCTCCTCAGCATATCCCATTTCAGTCAATATGACTGTTCATGGGTATCATGCCACTCAGTATGAGCGCAAGTAGCAAAATATGGCTGATCTGCTGTTCTGGGGTAGAAAAGAGGCGGGAAAAAACATTTTCTACTCTGTTCATCAAAGTATCTGCAGGATTTCTTCCTTATACAAAATTGTTTCTGGCTTTACTAATTGAACATTTTTAATCTTCCCTATTTTTAATGTTATCCTCTACTTGCCTACCCACATTCTTCTTTTCAGAAGAAAATTCTCTTCACTGATTCCCTCTGCACAAAACTGCTTCACGCTAACAATCTGTTCCTAAACACTTGCCTCAAGGATACATTTGGCATATGAAATATTGGGGCAGGGGGAGCGATGGACAGAAAACAACAACAAAAAAAAACCCAAAAAACCCACAGCAACATTATACAGCTAGAATACCTTTTCAAAATATTAATAATGTCATCTGCTGTATCGGGTGTCCATGCCCAGGTGCGAGCAGCCTGGGCTCGGGGTTGAGCTCTCTGAAGGGCAGCTGGGCTGCCCCATGACAGCTCTCTAACATCCCCACCACACGGCACAGCTGAGCCCCTCAGCAAAGGAGGTAAAAACATACATAAGGGAGGGCAAAACCACCACTGAGGCACAGGAGTGAGAAAGTCTGAGGAGAACCAGGGTTTGAGGAGGAAGAGGTAAGAGAGTGTTCTAGGCTTCAGGGCAGAGACTCCCCCATGCCCTCAGGCAAGAGGCTGGAATGGGTGGGTATTTCCTGAAGGACCAGTGGCCCCGCCCCAGCTTGGGCCAGGCTCTTCTCACAGAAAATGCAGCCCAGTGAAGGGCCCAGGTTGGGGTAGGCTCTCCTCACGCGAAGCACAGCTCACAGAAAGGGGCCAGGCTGGGGCAGGCTGTCCTCACAGAAAATGCAGCCAGGAGAAGGGCCCAGGCTGGGGTAGTCTCTCCACGCAGGAAGCACAGCCCACAGAAAGGGGCCAGGCTGGGGCAGGCTGTCCTCACAGAAAATGCAGCCAGGAGAAGGGCCCAGGCTGGGGTAGGCTCTCCTCAACAGGAACCACAGCCCACAGAAAGGGTCCAGGCTGGGGCAGGCTGTCCTCGCAGGAACCACAGCCCACAGAAAGGGTCCAGGCTGGGGCAGGCTCTCCTCATAGGCACAGCAACCCATGGGAAGAGCTCAGGCTGGGGCAGGGAACTGCATGGGGAAGGAGAAGTGGCAGAAAGGAACAGTTATAGACTGACCGCAACCCCCATCCCCCTGAGCTGTTCCTGGGAAGCAAGGAAAGTGTTGGTTTTATTTTTCTGTTCCTTACTATCCAAGCCTATTTTAACTGGCAATTAGTTTTCTCTCCCCAGTTGAGTCTGTTTTGCCTGTGACAGCAATTGGTGAGTGCTCTCCCTGTCTTTATGTCAATCCATTAGCTTTTTCATCTTGTTTTCTCACCCCTGTCTGTTGAGGAGGGTGCATGAGGGAGCAGTTGGGTGGGCATCTAGCAGCTGGCCAAGGTCAACATACCACACCTGCCTGACTGTAGGTTAGGTGCCTTAGACATCTGAGTGCACTTTCTGCTACAGATATAAAACCCATCACAGAACTCAAATCTTAATGTAAACTATTATTTCCTATGGTCACAGTTTACACTCTCTTTGGACAAAGGTTAATGTGTGGGTGCCCAGAGTCACTTAAACCCAAGTTGCCTGTGTGATGCTAGTGAACCCTTTAAGAGTAAGGCAGCAGGCTGGATGCACACAGACTATGGACTAGGCCCAGCTTGTAAACTACAGGGTATACATGTATCCCAATGAGCCCAGCAAGTTCAGATATGGACTGTTATCTGCGATACAAACTGGAGGTGCAAATTTTGATTGAATTACTTTCAAAGAAAGACACAGAAGCAATTAAACTTGTATTTCAAGTTCAAAGATTGGTAAAAAGTACTGAAACTAAAAGATGATTGAATAAACAGAGCAAAATGAGACCTTGGTTCCTGATCTATTGGGCATTTCAGTTTCTTTTCCAACATCGGACTGATGTGAACTCAAAACTAGAGTCCATAGGATCCCTAAAGTAGCACTGGAGAACTGTACCGATGTCAGTGAAATCACTGATGCTAAAGAGCTGGCATGCTGCAACCACTACAAACCAGCCTTGTCTGGAAAACCTATAATACCTACCTCAAATCCTGCAGAATCCTCAGCAATTTAATCACCATGTGCACAATTCCCTGGGACTCACAACACTTTTCTCTCTTTAAGTCTAACACTTGATTTAAATGCCTCCCTTTTTACTGCAGTATATTTTCCTTTTGTAAATCGTATCTCACTTTATTACTTTTTGCCTACAGAACTGCCTCTTACTAGGTTTCTTCATAGTACACGTCAGCTGCCATCATCACCTGCAGCCATTTGCAGTTTAGCTTGGTTTATACATTTCATTAGCGCACTATTTCTTCTCTGTCTTCCAGATGCTAAATAGGCCGGACCCAACACTGATGACTTCAGTAACCGATTCAACAAGTTCCTCATGCTCCATAGGCTATTGTTTGTAATATCAAAGCCTTTGCTCACAATCTGTCAGCCTAATTTCAGCCCACATAGCAATGTCATTAAACAAGACAGCAGTTTTGGTAACAAAGCAGCCTAGAACTGTAAGAACAATACACTTTAAGAGATGCTTTGTAGAAAGCTGATAATGCCACTGAAAAACACTCTTTGGTGTCCAAGAGAGGATACAAACTTCCCAGTGTTAATGTCACAAACAAAGTTAAACATTTTCGATACTGTTGTCACAGTGCTGTAATCATGGGAAATAGATTTATTCTAATGAGTGAGAATTATAGTCCACTACCATAGGTAACACAGTGAAATGCATTAGAAACAATAAAACAGGAATTAAACATTGATTACACCATTCCATTTAGCCATTATACCATTTTAATATTTTAACATTGAAAATAACTACTTTTTAAGTGCAAGCAACTTCTAAACTGCTTTTATTATTAAAAGCCATATAAGGCTCCTTAAAATTTCTCTTTTATCTTTTTGTTAAATGTATAGCAAGAGGGAAAGCTGTTTAATGAATGGTTAGACAGCAAGTCCCTCCTATGTCATGGGAATCTCCATGTGATTATGCAATACACACACTCTGGTTTGCAGTACCCAAGGTGGACTGTTTCTGGGCTGAAATGGTGATAACTTTGGAAGAAAGCTAAATAGCACCAAATTTAGGCAATGTACCTACCAATAGTTTTCAGTGACTATACAACTGCTGTAAGACCCTCCCCATGTGCAGTTTTTATTCTGTGCCCATCGTTAGTCTGGTAATTTGTGATACCAGTCAAAGAGTCTGTTCAAAACCATATTGGTTAAGTATGTTCCTTTAAAATTAAGGGAAAAAGTCTCACACTACTAAGACATCAGCTTTGCTTTACTCTGGTTCATGCCCACATGAAATCATCAGCATTCCATTCAATAAATATAGAAGTTCTAGCTATGAGATTACACATTTTTTAAAGCATCTTCACTCCCTACTTGTGAATAGCATTATATTTGGGGATTAACATTATAAAACTTAAGATAATATCATTTAAGGTACATATAAAATTAATGAACAGATTGAGTAGTGTGATCTTCAAGACTAAAAAGCCCAACAACATGAGCAGTAAGATCTGAACTTACTGGCATTCTAAGACATTTCTTGTTTAATTTTTTATTTCTGTTTTTTAAATACAGTTTGGGTGCACAAATGGCTTTCTGACTTTATCCTAAAAGTAAAATAAGCTATTTATTAGAGTAGCCAGCACTTTACAAAACATTATGGATTTTTTCTCTCATGCACTCTGAAATTAGTTGTGGGTTGTTTTGTTTTTTTTTCTATTATTATTTTACTTTACAGAAATACTGGCACAGATCTTTTTAAACTGATGGGAAGATGTGAACAAATCAAATTCCCAAATGTCTATAAACTGACTTTCACTTAGCCTTGGGGTTTGTTTTTAAGACATGCTCAATTTTCAGTCACAGTTCTGTTCAATACACTTAGTGCACTGAGAAAAGAAGAGACATGCTTTTCTTTAATCATTCAAGCTGAAATTCTTAATTATATTTGCTTAAATTGCTTTACAGAGTAATGTTTAGTGCAATACTCTCAAAATGTGAATAGTGAAAGGGGTCAATAGCATGTTTCAAGTTTCTTTAAAAGTCAGAAAAAAGCCCAATGTCACTATTTTATTAATCATGCAACATACACTTAGTCCTCATAAAATATTAATGTATATTGCTTCCTGCATCAATAAAAAGTGTACTTTACACAAAGAGAGAAAACCTGCTCAAGAAAATGCTAGCTAAACTTACTAAGCATTCTAACAATTATCATAAAAATGCTAGAAAAGAAAATATAGATACGTTAAGCAATCCTAAAATCTTCTTAAACCACACATTGTGCTTTCCTACAGAGAATTTTAAGATGAAAAATAGACCTTGAGGGTCTTAGACAAGCCTGAGGCAATATAAAGAAAAAGGTCAAACACTCTGCTAAAAAGGACCGTTATCTTCAGAACAACAACTTATCAGCCAGCTTGCAGCCCTGCTTATTTACAGTTATTGGTCCCAGAGGAAGTGCACTTCAGCGCAGGGCGCGATTACTTTGTAATGAGTTTGCCAGAAATGGTAAAGGAAACTAATTTGTAACAATGTGCTGTTCCCTGCACATGAACTTTCTCAGACACTTTTTTTGTCCAGCAATGAATAACTAACTTCAGCCTCCCTAATAAGCGGTGAAAACAGAAGTGCACTAAAAACGGCCGAGTCGCGAGCATGAATATGCTGAAATATCAGTGATTATCCCTCTCAGCTGTCCATTACAGTACTCATGATGACCACCAATTCCCCTGTGGTGGATATATAGAATGCAGGTTTCAGGGGGTGGATTTGCACATGAAAATTAACACCATTTGGAAGAAAATAGCCTGCACCTGTCACAGATTAGCAACAAAAGGTCAAATGCCTCCTTTTACACCTAGAGCACTTGCATATTGTCTGCCTTGCTTATAGGAGCCTAATTCTAGTTTCTTAATTCAGAAAAGTGAGCACCATGGCGAACTGGAGGAGAAAAAAAGAATTAAATCTTGGCTAAAAGCTATCAATAAATCTATTGATCAAGATACATATGAATGGAAGTGGCTGAGGCAATCTCTGTCTCTAAAAGAGGTAGTTTTTCAAAAGAGAATTACACAAAGTGCTCTTCTGTTTTTGTCAATATGCTGCCAGGTTTTGAAATACTATTTTTCATCCACACAATAAAAATCTTGACAAGTAAGCAATAGAAAATCACTAATACACTTGCAGCTGCATTTCAATCTATACAAATTCTTTAAACAAAAACAACCAAGGAACAGATTGGAATATACATCATTTTCACCAGTTGAACCTGGGATCAAGTCCAAGATAGCCAAGCAGTATTCATCTATATTTTCAGGCAACTCTGCATTTCACAAAATAAGGTGAAATACAGAATATGGAATACCCTCAATGGAATTCATCCTTAAGGATCACAAAACACTTTGAGATGATAATGCAGAGAAATTTTATTGATACATTCTAAATGGAACAGGAACTACAGGGACCAAGATCTGTAAAAACTTCTCTTGAGTGAAAGATTAGATATCTTCAGAGAGGAGTGCATCTAAGAATATCAGTTGTAAATTCCCAGTGGCTTTATGGTCTTTGTCTGTGAAAAGAATTTGTAAAAAATAGTTTGGTGAGAAGTCCTAAAAATAGCATTTAATTTTCAAATAGGAAAAAAAATCTAATGAAACAGCGATGATCTCCAAAAATCTGTGACTGTTTTTGCATCATCTCCTGGACTCCTGCCCAAAACATATGTCAAATCAAGGTTCCTGAAACTGCAAAGCACATGATTTCAATAAAAAGACAATACTATCAAAATCACATATATAACACCTTGTAAATGAACGTATATATACTTTAAATTATTACAATTGCACGTATTAAGCTCTGCAACACAAAGTGATATCTACACTGCTACAGTTAAATCAATATTTTGGAAAAAAAACCCTCAATACTCTTCATCAATAGAG
>VZTU01001995.1:22178-34760 GCA_013400835.1 Zapornia atra | reverse complement strand
AAAGATGTGGGGCTGTTGGAGAGGGTTCAGAGGAGCCACGGAGATGCTCAGAGGGCTGGAGCAGCTGCCCTACAAAGAGAGGCTGAGGGAGCTGGGCTTGTTCAGCCTGGAGAAGAGAAGGCTGCGGGGGGACCTCATTGCAGCCTGCCAGTCCCTGAAGGGAGCTTAGAAGCAGGAGGGGAATCAACTTTTTAAAAGGGTAGATAATGGCAGGACAAGGGGGATGGATTAAAACTAAAGGAGGGAAGGGTTAGATTAGATATTGGGGGGAAGTTTTTTACAGAAAGAGTGGTGAGGGGCTGGAACAGGCTGCCCAGAGAAGTAGTGGATGCCCTGTCCCTGAAAGTGTTCAAGGCCAGGTTGGATGGGGCCCTGGGCAACCTTGTGTAGCTCCAGGCCTGGAGGTTGGTGGCCCTGCCTGTGGCAGGGGGGTTGGAGCTCTATGATCCTTGGGGTCCTTTCCAACCCATGCCATTCTGTGACGACTACATTCTACTCTCCAGCCCGCCACCACCACCACCTCGTTAACGATTACTGACTCCTTGAGAAACCCAAACCCAAGGAAAGCCCAGCCTGGCGCCGCGGGGTAACGTTACCTTGCGGTACTTGACAAAATAGGCATTGATGGGGAAGCCCCCATCCCTCCCTGAACGCCACACCAGGTTGTACGTGTCCGGCTTCGGTGTCTGCGGGGGGCTGAGGATGATGGGGGCTTCGGGGGGAGCGGCTGCATTCGAGGCCTTTTCCATGGCGGTTGAATCCGAAGGGGATTGTGTTGGAGGCGAGCTTGGCAACGCTGTTTCCAGACTGAAAACACCCTCGTTTTCATGGCTCTGGGCAATCTCCTGGGGAGTCATTTCTTCTGCTTTCGGGCCAGTTTCTAAAGGAACTGTAAAGGGAGGAGTCCGGTTACATCTTCAAGATGACGTACGTTTGCCCCGCGCGCAGGGAGGGAGATGCTAAATCATTTCAGAACGTTGGTTCCAAACAAGCCCTGCTGCAAAAAGAGAAAGAAAGAAGAAAAAACAAAAAACAGCCAGCTCAAAAAGAGATGCCCCCATGGACCCCAGCCCGGCACTGAGCTGCACCCTTTGCTTCTTTGTTCCAGAGCAGAACCACAGCCAAAAGAGAGGAGAAAAAAAGAAATTTAAAATGAAAATAAAAAATAAGTAAACCAGGCATGGCTTGTGACATGGATATGGAGTTGTTTTAAATGAATCATGGTTGTACAAGGAACTTTTCATGGCCTGAACTGGCATACACACAAGAGGACATTCTCCCTACCTCAGTTTCTGAGGTCTGAGGTGGAATTTCGAGCGGCTTCGAAAAAGCTGTGCGGCCCCGTGAGCGTGTTTAAAGCTTCACGCTGAGGAGAGACTCAGGTTTTACACTGGTGGGTTTAATGGGCAGTTCTAGAAATCCCCAACTCCAGCCTCCCCCATCCTATTTACATGCCCTGCTACAAATAAAATACAAGACAGAATATTGAGAGTTGGAAAGAGTTGTGCGAGACGCACAGGAAAATGAGCACTGTTGGGCTGACGGGGGGGGGGGGTTNNNNCCGGGGGGGGGGTTGTCAGTATTCCAGGCAGGAAAGGGGTGGCAGGTTGGACATCTGAGATAATCCAGGACAAGTAAAACGTCAGCATTCGAAATGAGAAGGTTTGGGAACTGAGGGTTGCAGGCCCAGGGCCCTGCCAGATGTTCTTAGCCCCTGTCCCTCCTCTTTTTAGATTTGTGGAGGGTTTACGTTACGGGCCGGGGGTCTGGAAAGGGGAAGGGAATGAAGAGAACTTGGTTTACAAAACAAACAAATTCCTTGGGTAACGTAAAGTCGAGGCAGCGTTTAGCCTGGCTGACTCAGATTCCTCCAAAGCTCCATTAAAATACCAGCAGCAAGTGTGGCTGCTATTTTTGGCCACTTTTTAAAAAAGCCAGGAAGGGAAGGGGGGGAAAATTCTCTTTCCAAATGGAAGACATGCTCTCAGCAAGTGTGTCCCCCTTGGTTTGTTTCTCCCTATTTATTCAGCCACGCCACAAAATTTGGAGACTGGGACAAGGGACATGTGCCCTGAAGGCACATGGAGTTTGATTTAAAGATGCTCCCCACCCACCACCACCAAAAAACAGCCTCCAAGTGAAAGGGTATCGACGACAGACAGTGAAGCAGCGGGATATTGGAAACAGACAGCAGAGACCCACTGCGTGGTGATGGACCCAGAGGATTTGAGGGTGGGAGCAGCCATGGTTTGACACTTGCTGGCACGGGGGTAAAACACAAATGGACTCCTCTCTCTCTCTCTCTGGGATGCAGAGAGAATTAGCTGTGGTTTAGGCTGGTGACAGGAGACCTGCAGCCCTCGCTGTGTTTATTGCTGCAAGAGGGGAGTTGTCAACAGCCCACACAGAGTTTGTGTTGGGTTTTTGCTTTGGAAAACACGCCCCAGGGTAACAATGTGCATTAAGCAACTGGGATCCAGTGCTCTGGAGTTTTTTTTGGGGATGTTTCTGGCATAATTGCTACCCATGGAAACCAGCCTTCGCCTCGCCGCTGTGTCATTACGCAACTGGTTTTCTGGCTGGTGCTTTTCTAGTGCCATCCCTTCCCCCTCAGCTGCTCTCTTCTTCCTCGGCTTTCCAGACCTGAGGCTGGACGCACCCAAAACCCTGCCTCCAACAGCAACCAGAGGAAGAGCGAACATCCCAAATTCAGCCCTAAGAGTCTATTCAATAGCTTTTACCCACGGTCTCTGCGACACCCAGTTATGTCACAGCTCACTATGGCATCTCCCCTTCAGCTGACCAGAGTTTGGAGGTAGGGAGACCCTTGTCCTCTTGCCAAAACTCTTCCAATACCCTTTATGAACCCACCTGCTACCTCTTCTTTGAAAGAGGGGTGCAAACAGGCAGGGCAGATCTCAACCCACCGCCACACCCTGGCTTTGCACGGCAGCGGAGCCGCCTTCCCGCTTTGCCCACGCCTTGCAAACAGCGCCGGCGTTCCCCGGCCTCGCTGCTTAACCAACCCCAGGGAGGATCCCCTGCCTCTCATGAACCATCACAACTGTCTGGAGAAAAAGAAAAGGCTTAAAGTATGGGATCCTCAGGCCATCGTTTCACATTTCGGTGGTTTCTCGCTATGATGGTGGCTTAAGTTGCCCTGCCCACTTGAAGACCGCACCATGAATCACGTCGTGGAATAGATCCAGCAGAAAGAAGGGAAGGAAAAAAAGAAGGGGTGAGGGGGAAAATCAAAGCCTTTTTTTTTTTGTTTCTCTCTTACTGTGTACACACACAAGGCAAATCACAGGAATGAGCTGCTGAAGTTGATCCTACCACCAGAGAAAGGCGCTGGAACCGCCGCTCAGGTGCTTCCGAAGCGTTACCTGGCACTGATTCTTCGTTCCACCATGTAAACGTTTGAGCATTTGTTTTGGCACAGTTGGGAACTGGTCTCAAAACCCTAACAGCTCCCAGAAACTACTTAAGGACTTTTATATATCAAAACCAAATGCCTTTAACCACCCTCTGCCCCATAACCAGCAGCTAAGCACAAGTGAATGAGAAACCAACAAAAGTTAATGAACAAAACATTAGGATTCAACTTGCTGCTGTGAAAGAAAATCTATGGCAAAGCAGCAGGAGTGTTCTAGGGGGCACAGCCTGAATATCTTGGGGTGACATTTAGCTTTGTGTTTCCACTCAGTGAGGTCTGGTGACGACTTCCTTAGTAGGCAGCGTGATGGGATCGCTTTCCTTGAGTTGTCTTCTTTTTTTCCTTCCTCCAAGTGAAGCTTTAAGCACCTTTTCAGATTTATTTTATTAATCTAAGTTTTAAACTCTAACCAGTGGGAATGAAGGACCATCAATATGGGGTTGCTTATTAATTTAAGCAGCCTTAAATCCCACTGACATTCAGCTCGGTTTGCTAAGGCAGGATGCTGAAAGCACAGAGTCCCTTCACAAAGCTAAAAACATATACCTCAGCCCTTGTGAAGGGGACTTGGGGGAGCTTAAAGCTGTTATTAACATCCCCAGCACCACCTACCTCCTGCTAACCTTTTGTTTTGAGGTGTTTCTCCCTTAAAGCCTGAAACAGACCAAGTGATTTTATGCTTTGAGCTTACCAACTGTTAGAGAAGGCTGATGGGAGAACTATGCTCGAGCCACACTCAGGAGTTGTCTAAATAACAAAGGCTTGACCCATCGTGGAGGAATGCAGCACAGGCAGGACTACCTCAGCTCACTCCTCAGCCAGCCAGGTCACCAAAGATCTGCTCAACCAGCCTCTGTGGAGCCCATGTCAGTCTCAAGAGGTACAGGGAAGGTCAGAAGCTTCGACTCCACACACCACAGGAGAATGGGAACAGCAAAGGCCTTGCCAGCACCCTTCTACTAGCAGAAATCAAGTCCTCCAGCTATTGGGAAGTATCTTAGACCAAAGGGTGACCCAAAAGACTACTGGTACCTGCTGCTCTGGTACAAGGAAGTGTGCCTGAACCCCACATCCAGTGGAATTCTGTGTGTGAACCCCACATCCAGTGACTCCTTTGTAAACCCTAAGGCCTGATTACTTGGCAGCCAATACTATTAAGAACACCAGGTCCTCCAGCCAAACAGGACCCCGATGATGCCGTTTAAGCATCATCAGTGAGATCAAATTCAAGCCAAAGTCAATTTAATCGCTGCTGGAAATCAAGGGTTTAAGCATCAAGGAAGCACACCACCCCAGAAATACCTAGATCACTTCAAAGCCAACTGAAAGCACCTTCTTTGTGAGACTTGCTACAAACAGCAATCAGAAGCAAATCAATACATCATCTCAGGGTAGGGAAACCCCCTCCCCCACCCCAAAGCAGAACCAAGCTTGAAGTAGAAATGCTTCATTTGAGTTGAAGCAACTCATTTGAGCCAAGGGCTGCGAGTGCTCCTACCTGGCTGCACGTGAAGTCTTGCTGTGGACTGTGCAAACCCAACCCCATTGTTTGCTATACACTGGTACAGGCCAGAGTCCCCCTGGGTGACACCACGGATCCGCAGGCGGTTCCCTGTCAGCAGGTGCCGTGGAGAGAGCCGGAGGGGAACCGCGTCACGCAGCCAGCTGAGGGCGGGAGCAGGGCTGCCACGGGCATCGCACCAGAAATGCACGGTTGCTCCAGGGGCCACAGTTTCATCTTGCAGGCCCTTGGAGATTGAGGCAGGGTCTGGAAAGGGAAAGGATCAGTTTGACATGAGTGACCCAGCTGATGATCTTAGCTTAAATCCTGGGGGGAAAAAAGCCCCACCAGGTCACGCTACGCAAGCGAGCACCACATCACTCTAGCTCTGTGCACCCTAAAGCTCTTCTTTTCCCCATGTGACTCCTTATTTTAAGGGTCTCTCCCCTCTGTTCCAAAGAGTCAGACCCACATTAACGCTGTCAATAAGCCACCTGGATTTTCAAGATAGTTCTCCAGTGACAAGAGGTGGATTGTGAGTCAACAGAATCCCAGAATCACCAGGATGGAAAAGAACTTCAAGATCATCAAGTCCAACCATTCCTGTCCTAAGCTAAACCATATCCCTAAGCACCTCATCTACCTTTTTTTTTTAAACATACTCAGGGAAGGTGACTCAGCCCCCTCCCTGGGCAGCCTGTTCCACATCCCCACAACTCTTCCAGGGAAGAATTCTTTCCTAACAGCTGCTCTGACCCTGCCCTGGCCCAGCTTGAGGCCATTTCTCCTTGTCCCATTTCCTGGCCCCTGGCTGGAGAGACCAGCGCCCACCTCTCTGCACCCTCCTGGCAGGGCAGGGGAGGTGGGGAGAAGGTCTCCCCTCAGCCTCCTCTTCTCCAGGCTCAACACCCCCAGCTCCCTCAGCTGCTCCTCAGAGGATTTGCCCTCCAGCCCCTTCCCCAGCCTGGCTGCCCTTCTCTGGACTCACTCCAGGACCTCCATGTCCTTCTGATGCTGAGGAGCCCAGAACTGGACCGAGCACTTGAGGTGCAGCCTCCCCAGTGCCCAGCACAGGGGCAAAATCCCCTCCCCAGGCCCACAGGCCACACTATCTTTAATGTAAGCCAGGATGCCGTTGGCTTTCTTGGCCACATGAGCACACCACTGACTCAACAACCTGTTTTCCAAGCTACTCTAAGGGATGCATTTCAAAAAGCCAATGAAACCAGCCACAGGCAAACAACAGGCAAACCTGCTACAAAGGAAAGGGGACAGTGGGAACGATGTGCATCCACACAAAAGAAAGAGGCCAGCTAGACTTCCTCCTGCCTTTGAGTTTGTCCTCATCCAAACACATCACCTCCTGTGGCAAGCTTCTGGCTTATATACAAGCCCCAAAAGGGAAACATCTGATCCCTGGCACGTTATTGCTGCTGTATCCCATAAAACACTTGGCACTCTAAAAATAAATAGAGTGGGTCTTCCCTAAAAATTTGTTATCCTTTACTGTTTAATTAGCTCAGGCTGCAAAGGGTTTGAAGAGATAAACAGTTACAGGTTTTAACTTGGGAGAGATGAGGAGATATGGTTGTTATGAGAGCCAATGGGATCCTGGGGTGCATTAGGAGGATTGTGGCCAGCAGGTCAAAGGAGGTGATCCTCCCTCCTGGTCAGGCCCCACCTGGAGTATTGTGTCCAGTTCTGGGCTCCCTGGAATAAAAAAGCCAGGGACCTCCTGGAGAGAGTCCAGAGAAGAGCTACAAAGATGATTAAGGGCCTGGAGCATCTCCCCTATGAGGAAAGGCTGGGTGAGCTGGGACTGTTCAGCCTGGAGAAAAGAAGACTAAGGGGGAACTTTATTAATGTTTATCAATATCTTAAGTATGGGATGCAGGGGGAAATGGCCAGCCCCTTTTCAGTGTCTGTGGAGACAGGACATGGGGCAATGGCTGCAAGTTAGAGCATAGGAAGTTCCACACCAACATGGGGAAGAACTTTTCCCCAGTGAGGGTGAGGGAGCCCTGGGACAGGCTGCCCAGGGGGTGTGGAGTCTCCTTCTCTGGAGAGATTCCAGCCCCGTCTGGACGCCGACCTGTGCAATATGAGCTGGGGAGCTGCTTTGGCAGGGGGGTTGGACCTGATGATCTCCTGAGGTCCCTTCCAACCCCTGTGATTCTGTGATTCCAGGATTCTATGATCTTTGCCCTTTAATAAGGGGGAACGGCAGGCTATCTGCAGTCAGGTGCCAAACCCAATGAGTATCCACAGGTATCTTACCCAGTACAGTAAGGGAATAGTTGACATATTTCACTACTCCAGAATCATTTCCCACCATGCAGGAGTAATTTCCAGAGTCTGATGCCTCGAGCCGGTCTGTCACCAGATGGGAGTGCAAGAGTTTCCACCTGCTTCTTCTCAGCGCGTCCCGGCCGTCTTTAACCCAGTGGATGGAGGGTGGAGGCAACCCACTGACAACACATTCCAGCATCAGGGAGCTGTGCCTGGGAGCTGCCAGGCTCTGGGGTGCCAGGGGGTGAAGTATGTGGAAGCCACCGGAGGAAGAGCCTGGAGGAAAGGAGAAGAGGCTTATCACAGCCAAGACTTGAAGAGCAGGAACCGTGCTGCTCCTCCACAGTGAGGGAAAGAAGAGTTTGAGATGGACCAAACTCTGGAAAGCTCAGCTGCATACTCACTCGTGACTGTGAGCTTACGTCCAGCAGGTTCTACTCTGAGCTCATGAGTAACTGGGTTGTACGCTGCACATTTATAGGATCCCCTGTCTTCTAAAGATACATTCAAAATCTGCAGGTTTCCAGATGGAAGAATTAGGTAGTTGTCTAAACAAGCAGGGAAGGAGAAAAGAAGAAGATAAAGAGGTTTGCTTTTTTCAATAAAAACTTTTCCAAGTTGTTTAAATAACTTGTCAGAGACACCAATCTATCCTGAACAGGCGATCGCGAAGAAATCACACTGCTGTGTGACAGCTGCTAAGTTTACACAGGTAGGCTTCCATAAAGCCACCTGCAGTTCTGCAAGGTTCCAGAAGAAATAATAGAATCCCAGACTGGGCTGGGTTGGAAGGGACCCCAAGGATCATAGAGCTCCAACCCCCCTGCCACAGGCAGGGCCACCAACCTCAGGCCTGGAGCTACACAAGGTTGCCCAGGGCCCCATCCAACCTGGCCTTGAACACCCCCAGGGACAGGGCATCCACCCCCTCTCTGGGCAGCCTGTTCCAGCCCCTCACCATTCTCTCTGTAAAAAAACTTCCCCCTAACATCTAATCTAACCCTTCCTTCCTTTAGCTTTAATCCATCCCCCTTGTCCTGCCATCATCAACCCTTTTAAAAAGCTTATTCCCCTCCTATTTATAAGCTTCCTTCAGGTACTGGAAGGCTGCAATGAGGTCCCCCTGCAGCCTTCTCTTCTCCAGGCTGAACAAATCCCAGCAAGCTTTTGTTGCCTCTTTCTGTTGGCCAACCAGAGGCACAAACCACCTCACCTGTTGATTGTTCCAGCCATTTTCCCCTCACTTGGAAGCGAACTTGGGCTTTCGGGTTACTTTCTGGCACCCTGCACCCAATGAGAGCTGTACCCCCTTCCTCTGCTGCAAGAACAGGTTTTGGGGACGTATCGAAATTACCCAGACCTAGGGAAGAATCAGGGAAAAGGTTAAAAGGCAGGAGAAAGGCACTACTAGTTCAGTATTTATGTTTAAAATATAGCTGGTTGTCTTCTCTGGTGCAGCATGTGGACATTGGTATCGCCAGGCACCGTCTTTTCCACAGTCAATGTCCTACCAGAGGAAGGGCCAGCTCCTCCCTGAGAAGGGTGGTGGCGTAAAATAGTTCCTACAACCCCTCAAGCAGCTGGAGGCAAAGCAAAGGGAGATAGCTGAAAGACCCCACACACACAAGCAGAGAGCTTTGACGCCTAACAGAGTCTTCAAGTTGGCTGCAGAAACCTTCAGGAGGAGGAGAGCAGCTTTCACACTTCCCTCCTGCTCCCTCCAGGTTCAAAGCATCTTCGAAGCTGGGAAGTTTTTCTATGCTAGCCACCCTTATAGCTCTCTGGAGAGGGTCTTGCTATGGGTCAGTACTTTACCAAAACACTTCCTTCTCTCACTTTTAGGATATTTTCCTCCCAGGGGGGTTTTGGACATGCTCCATAGATGAGGTACCCTTACAGAGAAATCACTCAAGCCCTGCTTGACAAAGGCCTGATTGAGACAGCACCATGATCCCAAGCAGACACAACCCCCCACCCCGAATCACGCTCACGGAGGAATATCCTATTCCCATCCTCATCATCCTTTCCACTGGAAAACATTCCTCTTCTTCCAAAGCCCTTCAAGATCAGATGATTGACACGTCTGTCCTTCAGTTGGCTCTCAGGTATGTTTCTGCAGCAGCACGGCTGCTTGGCTGCTGTTTGAAGACCCTTTTTGAAGAGAAGCTTTAGGGAACCTTGTACTTTCAGGTCAATTCAGGGAATCATAGACTGATCTGGGTTGGAAGGGACCCCAAGGATCACATAGTTCCAACCCCACTGCCACAGGCAGGGCTACCAACCTCCAGGCCTGGATCTACACAAGGTTGCCCAGGGCCCAATCCAATCCAACCTGGCCTTGAACACCCCCAGGGAAATTAACGTTATTTCACTGAATAATAGAAAAATTTCCTGGATGTGGACCACATCCACTGCCCTACTAAGAAAACCCCCAAACCACCCCGAAACCGTGTGCTTCCTCCAAGTCAAAGAAATCCAAATCATCCAAGCTGGCTGAGGCCTACAGAGTACACAAGGAGCAAGGAATATAAAGAAAAGAACTAACTTACTGCCCATGGACACCGTTGCAGGCCTGCTCACAACAGCACCCACGCTGCTGTTTGCAACACACTGATAGCGACCGGCCGCCGCCAAGCTGAGGGAGATGATTGTCAAAGATCCCAACTGGATTTCCACTTCTCCCACCCTGCTCTCCAGAGGTGCCCCATTAAACAGCCAGGAAAGGCGAGCCGTGCTGGGCTCGGCGGCGCAGCGCAGTCGTACGGGCCCACCGGACTTCTGGACAGTAGACAAGGGCTCGGAAATAAAGTGGGGAGTTAAATCTGGAAAGGGAAAAGAGAAGTTTTATTGGGTTAGCAAGCTGTGTTTTGCATGGGCACATGTGATGAGGTTAATGACTTGCTGACTGACGCAGAAAGACTGTCCTGCTCCGGAGCGACACTCACGCCCTAGGCCGCTGTTTGCCCCCTAGGCCGCTGTTCGCCCCCTAGGCCGTTGTTTGGAGACTCAGATCTCACTCCAACAAATAAAAGGGTCTCTACACCCCAAGCTTTTAGCAACACCCAAACAGGCACTGCCTCTTCCAACCCCGTTAACTCTTAGAAAGATTCCAACTCTGCTACAAGTGATTAAACAAAGGGGGGTTCAAGCCTACAGGGAAGGGCGAGACATGTTCCCTGAGGTAAAGGTATCACGCTTCCCAGAGCTACCACCCCACAGGATTTACATGGAGGGAGGTGGCAGCCATCACCTGAAGAGAAGATTGGGAGTATGGGAACAAGCAGCCGTGGCTGATGTGTCCCATACAAAGCAGGCCCGGACGTGACTTGTAAACGTTTTAGACATCCTAGCAGCCTGCCAGGTATTTATGCAGAACCAGCTCTGAGTCTGCAGAACTAATTAAAAATAGCAGGATAAAAAAAAAAACCCACCCCCAAGCCCAGCAAAGGCTCTTGTTCATTCCAAAGACGTGGCCTTCATCAGGACCAGAGTGATGAATTGGGCACCCGTTATCTTTATCGAGTAAAGATGAGCAGAAATGGGAAAAGCTGCCAATAAATAAAAGGTTCAGCTCCACAAAACTTGGTTAGAAGCAGCCTTTTATTTGCCAGAAGAAAAATTCCTGCTTGTTGGAGGATGTATTTTTCCTACCCCAGCCAACGAAACGCTGGGAATTATTTCCATTTGTTTCCTGAGGAATTCTGCTCTAAAGATTTTTGTATGAAGGGAGGCAATTAATTTGGTTAGAAACAAGGTGGTGGGGGGGGAATAAATAAATAAAAATTAATTTTAAAATAGATGTAGTGGCAGGGGAAAACAATTTCTGGTTTGTAAACACGCTGAGGAATTCCAGAGAGTTCAGGTCAAGGAGATATTAAATGGCATCCAACTAGGTTACAGGGGGATTTTTTTCTTGTAGGTGGGGCCCTCAGCTCATGCTTTTCTTCTCAAGTCAGCCCATCCAAGCTCTGTTTAACGTAGATGAGTTTCAGATGAGAAACTGCACGTTTTCTGCAGAACCAGAAACTGTCTGCATAAACTACAACTGGAAATTAAAAGCGTTGCTTAGCCAAAAAAAAAAAGATGAAATCCACTAAAAACGGTACCCCAGCACCTCACAGGACTCCAGATGTCCTTTTTTTTTTTTAGCTTTTAATTAGAAAACTCTTCCCCCCCCTCCCCCCATTACTTCAGTCTGAATTTCCAAGGGTAAAGAGAAAAGCGACGACCTTTTCGGTTTGCTCCAGCCACCGAAGGCTACGCACCGGCACCGCCGCCGCTTTCATCTTCGCCCCATGCCCTGGCTTATGACACCAACGCTTTTTGCTCAGTGCAGGAGACAAAAATTGGTAGCAGTGACCCTGCAGCTGGAATTTATCTCCTGTGACTGCTTGAAAAATAAAACTTATCCCATTTGCTTATAACAATCGGCTATGAAGTGCTAAAAGTAGTAAAAGCTTCTTCTTTGTGTGGTTACGTTAAGACAAGCTGACTACACAGAGCAGATGTGTCAATTAAAACCATCCCTTCTCCCTTTTTTTTTTTTCCTTCTTTTTTTTTTTTTTTAAAGACAAGAGCTGTTCCAACTGCAGCCACGCACCAGCCTTTGCCTTGTGAAGATCTGATTCCCACTTCCCAACCCCCCTTGCAAATTTCCAACCCTTCCCAACCCCGCGGGAATGCACGATGCGCTGCACACAGGAAAGAAAATCAGCATCCAGCGAAGTCCATGGAGATCCTGGAGAACAAACCTATGTAACCCAGAGCCTTCTAAGGTTCTAGCACTTGTCTTGGGCCAAGGTTTCCAAAAGCCAAGTCACAGATCCAGTTTAAGGCTCCGTTTAAGCACCCTGTGCTTTCTATAAGGGCAGATTGTCGCTAACCTGCTTCGAAACACCCTTCCAAGTGTTGCTCACTCAAAAGTACAGGTTGAACCTCAAAAAACCTCCAAAAAAAGTTGTCTCAGATGAGGTGGCCTTACCTGAACTCGTGGCTGAGACGAGACCAGCAGCAGCGACGAAGAGCAGTGCCTGTAAGCGTCCGGGATCTGGATGCATAGCGCCAGATTACTGAAGTTGAAAGCACCAAGTTCCAGGCTAAGATGAGGCACTGAAACAGCTACAAAACAGACAGACAGACAGATGTCTACGGTGACTTTCAGGAGTTAAAGTCTTTTAACTCTCTCACAACAAAGTGTTTGGGGTTTAAAGAAAGAAAGAAAGAAAAGAAAGCAGCAGCGCAACCAGGAAACAGCCAATATTCTTTGCAATATAGAAACCATCTGTAAAAATGAGTTAGAAGTTGAACTTAACTGTGTTTCCAAGTGCTATTCTTAATCTAAGACTTTCTCCCCCCC
>VZTU01001991.1:3127-13760 GCA_013400835.1 Zapornia atra | reverse complement strand
GACTACTAGTGATCCTCAACTGATGTTTTCTTGACACAAGCAACCACAACTCTAAGATTCCACTCCTGACTGGAAATGTTGAGAGCCCATCATTTTATATGTGAAGATGTAATTATTTATCTATGCTGAATTTCACCTGACATTTTACTGCTTAGCCACTCATTTTGAAGATACCTTCTGAAATTCTTTTGTTTTAAAATACGGTAGTAGATCAATGTTAATTTTAACTTGGAGTTAAAGAGCAATAAGGCTTAAAAAGCAAAAAATAGCAGTGTTATCTACAGCTGCTTGATTCTAAGACACATTACTACATCTTCATTATTCTGTTTAAATTAATATAAATCAGTGTTAAAGATCACTATCACACATTTCTCTAACGAGTCATGAAAGAAAAATTCCAAAGCTAAGTCTCCAATTCAGAAAACTAAATGCACTGCAATTTGCATAAGAGGATTATAATATATACAAATAAAACACACGCTTTACTTTTTAACATCTTGAGGGGATTGAAATTTGATAAGTCACTAAAGTAACCACTTTGATTTCTACATGTTCTGCAAATCTTAAACTACAAAAACTTTCACAAGAACATGAAAACAGATTTTAGGCATTATATTTTATTACTACAGATTTGACAAAAGAATTCTAACACTTCTGGTCAGGAAACTATAAGGAAAAAACCAACTTTAATGACTGTATCCAGCATAAGCAGAGATTGCATTACATCAAGTTCTTCCCTACAACTCCATGGAAAAGGTTTGAACACGTTACCTAAAAGCACGACTTCAGGCAAAGAGTTCATTAACAGGACAATGTTCAAAGCTACCCTATTTACACTGGCTTGGTCATGGTGGACGATTACTGACACTGAATGAAACTGTGAAGAAACCAAGGCAGCAAGAAAGCCATGGCTCAATGTGTGTTCAGGGGAAAGCTTTGGAAGCGCAGGAATGGAAATTACTATAAAAACTGCTAGGAAAAACTTTGTTCAAAGGATGCAGCACTTAGAGATAAAAAGTGAGTCTAGCCAATACTAAACTGAAACTCAGATGGGTTGTTTGTAAAAGGCAAAGACTTCCTGCCTGTACCTGACATTTCCAGCGCTCATCAGGCACAGCAGGAAGCTGCACTTGCTTCTGAATTTGTGCAGATTATTTTTGCCTGAGCTAGACAAACTGAAATGATGGAAGTTTGGCTTTAGCCAATCCAAGGTACATGCTTTTCACTCATTCTGTTTTGAAATTACATGCCAGACAGCCATCTTTTAGACACACTCCAGTAAGAGATGATGCTGGTCAAACTAAGAGCATGAATTCAACACTCAGTTTATGAAACATCTTGATACACAAAGAGGTTACATATGCACATTTTGTTAATTTCAACTGAAAGCAATGATCTAAGCTGTCAAGGACATGAAAAAATCATATTTAACATTTGCAAACATGACATCTTCCCTTATTTAGCAAAATCATATAATAATTTACTTTGCACTTTTTAGCTCAATGAGTTGCTGTTACATTACTTCAAATATGTTACTTATTACTAACAGACACCACGCTTAATCACAAAGTAAAACATCTTTTCAAGATTGATTTGGATATATTATTTTCAATAAAGAAATAGAGTGCCATCTCAGAGGACAGGTAGTAATTTGCAATATAAAACATGAACAAGAAGTAATTCCCCCCAAAACACCTGCTTTCTTCAGGAAATACATATGCAGCACTGCCATTGATCTGACTTGGTTCATTGTCTTTATCTTGGTTTAAAGAAGCCACAAGAGCTACTCGATTCTGCTGTATTTCCCACTGACGGGCAATATTACAAATCGTTAACCGTTTCTTTTCCTGCAACAAGATAGAAAAGTTAGGACAGTACTGTATCAACACACTCATTACTACTAAAAGAAATAGGTTGCTTAACCAAAACATTTACCTGGAAGAAATGATAGTACTGGTTGGTAGTTATGCATCAAAACCAATGCATCATTGTAGAGTTAATTTGTGTAACTGCCAGCAAGCAACAATTTCACAAAATTTGGAATAACAGAAAAGTAACAAAATACATCCAAAACTTCTGAAAGAATTGAGTTAAATTGAGTCTCATTCTGACAGTCTGGAGCTGCTTGTAACACCCCTCCTGCAAAACAGGGAAGACTGCTCATACTTTCCTCGATGCTGCTGGCATTTAACACAATTATGCAACTGCTCTAAGTTTTAGCAGTAATTACAACATACTCTGCACAGGGGAAAGAAGTTATCCTCCAAAAATGCAAAAAGGTAATTTTATAAAAAGAGAAAAAAAACCCCTACTTTCAAGATAGATACACGAAGTACAACAGATTTCAGTTTAAACAGTTTGTAATAGTTATTTTATAAAGTAGTTTTTATATTCTAAACAGTTCTTGTCAATGAATCAGTAATTCGAAAGTCTCAAGTACTTGGTCTTGTCAAATCATTCAAATTCTGCTGATTACCTAGGATTCTTAGGTTATTATGCTATTGTATTATATACAGATATATATATAATTTAATATATCCAATTTGGCATACTTAAGGTTAAAGAAAAAGGTGCTTTGTAAGAGCTCATGGACTAGCAGTTGAATTTTCATCAAGTGAAAAAACTGCACAATAACTAATACAAAAGGCTAAATTCATTGTTAGTTTCACTTCATTTGCTTTTTGAGAACCAGATCTAAGTCTCTGGCCAACAGCCAGGACAGTTATACTACTCTCAGTGAAACTCAGTGACTTAGAATTTCTGAGAGGAAAATATTATAAAGGACCTTAGCATTAAATAAATTTACATCCAGAAACATGGAGAAAGCAGTATCCAAGCCAACGATTCCTTGGTTTATATCATCATGATCTAAACTACACAAAGTTTATAAGTTGCTATAGAAATGTAGCTTTCAAGTCCATACAAATTAGCGATCTTAATTTAAAGCTTCTCACTCTTCCAAGTATGAAGAGGGGCCATGATATTCTAAGAATCCTTTCATTTATCTCATCTAGTTCAGAATTTCACAATTGGAACAGAAATAGAAACAAGTGTCCCTATGTCTAAATGGAGGTGCAGAGGGAAGGGCAAACCTGAATTTGCCCTATGTAGTGTGAACAGCAGTTCATGGGCAGTCTGTGTGTGTGTCACTATTTTTACCCATAAACAGGGGAAGGATAAACCATGCATACACTTTGGATGTACTAATGAATGTTCCACTGCAGAGCTATGAAATTTTGGATTGAAACTGCAAGTTGGAATGATTTCAAATTTGGGTCTAAAAAGATCTCAGGCAAGGTAAATCCCTGATACCCATTATTTTCTTTAAGTATAAGGTGGGGACCTTTATCAAACTCTTACCAGTGCTAAAAGTCTGTCTAATATCATCATTTTAAATATTACATCAGTTCCTGTCTCCTTTAGGGTATTCTGTTAAGCTAATGAAGATACAAGGAAAAAAATACAGTATTGATTAGGATTTAAAGGCTGTACCAAAAAACCTGAAGGGTAGAAAGGCTTTGTTTTAAAATTGAACGTGTCCATTTTTGTTCTAGAGACAGACTATTGCTGGAAAAAAATTCCACACAAGCTACAAAGGTTTATTTTAGCCCCTTTTAAAAATAAAGTTTTAAAATTTATATGCCTGTGAAGAAAGGCAGGGGATGAGGGTAAGCCTAATTTTACAATTTGAAATTAAGACTTTTGATATTTTAAGATTGACCTCTACTCACTATGCTCCTAGGTTTCATCTAAAGTGGTAACAAGTGACTGCTACCATCATGTTTTTACATACTCACAGAATCACAGAATCGTAGGGGCTGGAAGGGACCTCAAGATCTCATCCGGGTCCAACCTCCCTGCCAAAGCAGCTCCCTATCCCATATTACACAGGTCAGTGTCCAGACGAGACTTGAATCTCTCCAGAGATGGAGACTCCACCACCTCCCTGGGCAGCCTGTCCCAGCGCTCCCTCACCCTCACTGGGAAAAAGTTCTTCCGCATGTTGGTGCAGAACTTCCTGTGCTCCAGTTTACAGCCATTGCCCCTTGTCCTGTCCCCACAGACACTGAAAAGGGGCTGGCCAATTCCCCCTGCATCCCATGCATAACACTAATTAGGTCCCCCATAAGTCTTCTTTTCTCCAGACTAAACTCAGTTCACTCAGCCTATCCTCATACGGGAGATGTTCCAGGCCCCTAATCATCTTCGTAGCCCTTCTCTGGACTCTCTCCAGGAGGTCCCTGTCTTTTTTTATACCAGGGAGCCCAGAACTGGACACAGTACTCCAGGTGGGGCCTGACCAAGGCAGAGTAGAGGGGGAGGATCACCTCCTTCGACCTGCTGGACACACTCTTCCTGATGCATCCGAGGATCCCATTGGCTCTCTTAGCCACCAGGGCACACTGCTGGCTCATAGCCAACCTGTCATCAACCAGGACCCCCAGGTCCTTCTCCACAGAGCTCCTTTCCAGCAGGTCAACTCCCAGCCTGCACTGATACAGTCGGTTATTACTCCCCAGGTGCAAGACTTGCTTTTATTGAACCTCATCTGGTTTCTCCCTGCCCAGCTCTCCAGCCTGTTCAGGTCTTGCTGGCTGGCAGCGCAGTGTTCCTGCATGTCAGCCACCCCTCCCAGCTTTGTATCATCAGGTAATTGCTGAGGGTGGATGCTATTCCCTCATCAAGGTCATCAATGAAGATATTAAACAGGACTGGACCAAACACTGAGCCCTGGGGAACACCGCTAGTCACAGGCCTCCAGTCAGATTCTGCTCCACTGATCCTTTTCCAAGTGGGCGAGTTGCGGACATCACTAATGTAACTCACTCAGAACATTCTTCATAGCACTTGGCGTTGGAAATTAAGTGTAAAGCACTACAAATTATGTACTATTTTGTCATTCAAAGAAATATTAATCAAAAAAAGACCATTTGTGACTGCTAATTTGTGGAGTCTAGGTATTTCCTTAAGAATAAAGAACAACTGCATATAGAATCATAGAATCATAGATGTTTCCCAGTAAAGCATTATCAGATTCAGTGACTGATAATGCAGAGATGTGTCTTCTAGACTTTAAATGCTGATCAAAATCGTGTCCATAATTGTCCATCTGGGAAGTACTTAAGTTTTCTTCTTCTGGAAGTTTTTCTATTTTCAAGAGGTCAAAACTATTTCAAATTGAATTTGCCCAAAGAGTTATGATGTAGTCAAGAGCATGAAGTGCCTAACATTTATAGGCTTCAGTGATGACTGGGCTTCATGTCACAGAAAGCAGGGGAAGTTGAAGTAGTCAGCATTTTCTTCCAATCACTTAGAATATTCCACTTATTCTGAAGGGTGAGGGTCTCCTCTCCTCAACTACCCTACAGCTCTACTGTGTTATTAGGCCTCTGCTGTTGGATTCTCACAGAACTTTGAAAACTTGAGGAATTAATTTCACAAAAGCAAATATACAAGCCTGAAGATTCTGCTAGCATTAACTACATTTTTTGTTCCAGTAAACATTAAGTACAGCCTCTGTTGGAAAGGAATTGCACTCTCTGTACATTTTGAAGTACATCTTGAACTTTCCCAGAGGAGTGTGGTTTAAGGAATTAAAAAAAAAAAGAGTCTGGAAAAAGAGAGATGAGGGAACTCTGCTGTTAGGGTAAACAATTACCAGCAAGAGAAAAAGAAGAGATGATTTGCTGAAATTAACTTCTTGTGATGCAGTAAATACAGGAAAGTGCAGTTGTCTGCTTCTGAATGAGTACTTATCATTTCATAACACTGCATATAGTTTAAGAAAGTTGGAAAAAGTGACAGCAAAAAGTCACAGAATATAATTCACTAAATATTTTTCTTCAGATTTAACTAAGATGACAATATTATAGTTTGCAACTGTTTTCACAGAACATTGTCTCTATGAGCAGATGCTCCTTTCAATTCAAATATGTTGGACAGGAAAAGAGAACAGAATTTTGAACACAAACGTATTTACAGATGAAAAACACAAAATCACTGAATCGCAAAAAAGATATCAGTATTTAACTCTTATACTACTTAACTGCTTGAAAGAAAGAGAGACACCTTAAATCATAACATCTACAATTTAATGTTGAAATCTGAGTATCAGTGGTGCTACCTTTTTTTTTCCTTCTAAATGAATATTCCACAGGCAAAATGCACTGAGAAATCTAGGCCATCAAGACAAACAATTTCTCTGCTACAAGGAAACATTACAGCAACAGTTAAGAACATGAACTACAAATAAACACCTTCAATAAACACCTACTTTTTTCCAGTCCAGAGACAGTTAGCTTTTCAACAGCGTAAACAACAGTATGTGTAAATATTATTTACTAATATCCCATTGCTTCGTGCTCCTAAGAAGTGGCGTCAAAGTTCCAAACTTGAAGAGACCTTAATTACATCAGTATCTTACAGTGGAAAACAAAACAACCAAAGCACAAAACAAAACACCAAAAAACAAACCATGACAACACTTAGGAATGAAAGTGTATCTGAGACTTTTTTGTTACTTTATTTCGGGTTTATAACTGAAAATATAGATGGATACAAATACGTATGCAGGAAATAAAATTCAAAGTATAACCTCAGGCACTAGGTTTTTGTTTTTGGGGTTGAGTTGGGTTTTTTTTAAATTTACTGAAAGCATATTGTTAACATTCTGTTAGTGTCTATTTTTCAGAGTTACATACATTGGTTATACTTCTTACAGCCTCCTGCCACTACTTTCAGCCTAACAGCCTTCATGAAATACGATTCTACCATTGTAATTTAACAATATAGACATATGAAATTTTTTTATTTCTTTGTCTGCTGAATCAAAAGATGTTTGTATAACCAAGTCTGGATGACACAAGTTTTCAGTGCTTTTTTTCCTCTAAAGAAAAAGGATTTGGAGACAAATGGCAATATTCGCACAGCAAATAGAACTTAGATACTCTCAGATTCTTGAACTTTGGTCTCCTAGTAGCAACATAGGCCATTTAGTCACCAGCCCCGTAAAGTGTATTCTGGAGTACACCTGTCTCCACTGTTAGAGCTATTCCATCTCACATATATAAGCATTAACCAGGCCAGGTGGTCTGGTAGATCAAACTTCTTCTGAACGTGACAACAGCTGGAGTCTACCTGCTGTTCTGATGACTGCTGAACTCTTTCTACCAAAAGGAAGAACTTCAACAGGAAAGAATGAAGGAAAAACTACTTCAGAACACCCTGCATGGCAACAATTACAGCACTCACCTGAAATGGGGGAGACCAAGTTTAAGGAATTTGAAATCACTGGCAAGACCTTTATTTTAGCCTGGATTTATGAAACTGAAATTTGCCATCCTTTTACATATATCACACTCATGTATTCAACTGTGTTTTTTTGCTAAAGTATAATTTGCATAGTTAACTGAAGAGAATTTCAGCTGTGGAGCACTCTACTTACACTGTAAAGTTTCAAGAGACAGAGGCATACTGGTACATGCAATAACGAAAGGCAAAAAATATTAGGGTATATATTATTGCAGTAAAATTGTTTACAGTAGGCTTAGAACAGCCATAGAAAATACCTTAAGCAAGGTCTGTTTATGGCTTTCACGCTTCCTTTCTTCCTCTTTCCTTGCTGCAACAGATGCCATACGTCTTTCTTCTTCCTGGATAAAAAAAGAAAAACCACCTCAAAAAAGTAGTAATGTATTTTTGTGATGGAATTTGAAATACAAATTTTAATACAATTTTAGGATTTTTAACATTATATGGCTTCAAAGTATTTTTTTAAATGGTCAAATTGCTGATTTGAAATAAGAGATACCGATATCTATTCAGAAGCAAATACTGAAGATAAAGCAATTTAAAACTAGTATTTATAAAGGTCTGAAAAAGTATAAAGCATATGGTATGACAGTAAAAAAATAATTTTAAGATATAGTAGTACATTTTATCTTCCCATTTTTATAGTAACTTTCTTACCAAAAAATCCCACTACTTGCAAAAAGACAGATTGAAGGAGACGAAGTCTGTTTATGCTTGAATCCATCTAAGACTGATTTTTATCATTACAAACTTTTTCCAGGGGCTTTTCTCAATCAACAACAGAACTGAGAAGAGTATTTTCACAGTTAACTACAGCACATTAAGGTTATTTCTTATTAATATTATTACCTATTTAAGAAGAAATTTCAAGAAGAAAGCCATTGGTTCTTAAATAATGAAAGTCATGAAAGTGAAGATACTTCATTTTCCTGGTACAACAATTTAGTACACCAATATACTCATATGTGGGTGAATACTCCCTGTTTACACATGTCTAAACATTCTCATAGTACGGTATTTTTAGAGCATATATTTTCCAACTAACAAAAGTAATTTTCACTATGAAGTAAAAAGTGTAGAGTCCTTCTAACACAAACACTTGGGAAGCATACTTTAACTTATTTTGATTTACTTTCACATGCCACTTGGGTGTTTCTATTAAAGTATCTTCCCAAAACATATGGAAAGCATCCTGATTTCCCCCAAAATAGAAAGCTCCTAATCTTTTCACTTTCACTTTCCAGAAAGTTTTGTGGTAAGAAAATTAACAACTGAAATGAACAGAAAATGTCATCAACCATGAAGACATGTTTATATATAAAACTTTCTATAGAAATAAAGCATACATTCTAAGAACCCCTAAGCACATGGGTGAATGCTTACTGGAACATAAAACAAGAACTTCACACATGGCATCACCATTATATTCTTAGGAAGGTATTTCCAATGCATAAGAACTTAGGTTCACATAGAAAAGAGTAGATAAAGTGTAAGCTTGCTATGTCCAGCCCTCCCCCTGAAAACCACTGACATAACATGGATTGCCATCAATCAGAAAGGTGATTCAAGAACAAGCTTGCAAATTTTTCCACCTTGACTTTAATCTAATATGCATATATTAAACAAGGGGAATAATTTAAAATAGATTAAGGCATGAGGCTTTGGATATGGAAGCTTCCCTGACCCAACTGCATTCAAGAAGTTCCCTGAAACACTAATAGGAAAGCCTAGCTTCTTTTCTTTTTTTGTTCTGAAAGCAAATTCTGGCTTTCTGATGGTGAAGTTTTGTTGGCAGCTTCCTCTACTACTGAGATTTGCAGTTCTTCTTAAACAAGGTATTAACATAGGGCTAATGTCATAGAATTACAGTCTAGAAGGGACCTCAAGAAGGTCACTAGTCCATGCTAAAGGGGGAGCAAAAATAAATAAATCATTAAGTAAACCTACCCACACATACAGAAGGCCTTTGAGACACCAATACAAAAGAATACCACATAACGAAACCCAACAGTTCAATGGCAGAGTTCAGTGTGAGGTTATGAAAATCATGAATTAAACCTCATGCAGGTATATTCCACAAACATGAATGCATAATTAATAATGCAAAATAAAAAGGTACTATTCCTCAAGATATTATTCAAAATGCTGAGAACAGCAAACATGATTCTCATGACTACTATGTATCCTAATGATATGTTAGTGTACTGTTTGTGTTTAGAGAAACATGAAGTCTTCAAATCTAAACACTAGCAAACTACATTAGTGATATCTTTCAACAGAAAGTGGGTTAGAGTTGGTTTACTTGGGTTTTGTTGTGGTTTTTAAAATTTTCTAATTAGATCTCTGCATTTGACTTTGCATTTATACCTTTAAACTTGGCTTCCTAAAGAAACAAGCTTTTAGCAACTGCAGTGTCTTAATCTCCTCTAATAATATGTCCAATGTGTTGAGAAGTTAAATAGAGTATGCTTAGATGTCTCAAGGTATTTTTGTTCCTTAGAAGTTTGATTATGTAAGATTGGTATGTAGAAAGAGGAGAACTGTAAACCAGTTTTCCCACCAAGGGAAATTATCCATTCTATTTGACAGAAAACCGTGGACCAGTCATCATAGACTCAATTCCAAACTAACTGTTGTGTTTCACACTGAGGAATGAGAATTAAATAACAAAATTGCACTCATCTATAGGAAATTAGCCCTAATTAATTTTATTCCTTTCAAAGCAACTTAAGGTTTTATTTTTTCAAGCTTTAAGGCAAACATCTACAGAGTTCCCTAATTCAGTTTTCACAAATATCTCTTCTTACTCTTTCATCTCAAAGCCTTCCTTTATTCCAGTCCAAACATGTACTTTGACACAGTCCTCCACACATAAGGGTCTACTGCCTTCAAATTATATAAAGAATGAAATGAACTAATGTAAATCATGTTCTAACAAGAGGTGTTTATTAACTAAGACCTTTTTTTCTTAGTTGAGAGTTGATCCTAATTACATTTTAAAAATACTATCCTTTTGTAAAAGAAGCTACTTCGCCTAGAAAGAAAACACATCCTAGTTTTACTCAGTATTCACAAAGGCAGAATGACAGAGAAACCACTAATAAAGATCAATGGCCAAACATACATTTTATGGAAATCAAATCTGTACATATCACAGAATGAGAGGGGTTGGAAGGGACCACTGGAGATCACTTAGTCCAATCCTCCTGCCTAGAGCAGGTATCACTTGATTAGTCTTACAGAACATGTGTTTTCAAGATTGATTGCACCATTTCCCCCCCGGGCCCCCCCCCCCAACCACCTAAACTAAAAAAACAATATA
>VZTU01001985.1:48998-59071 GCA_013400835.1 Zapornia atra | reverse complement strand
CTACGATTCTGTGAGTCTGTGAAGTAAAAAGTGTACAATGAAATGAAAAGGAAACTACCTCTAAAAAGTATGTAATCAAATTAAGATGTATGCTGTAATGGGTTTTATAAAAGTATAAATGTATTAAGAAAAGAGCCTGTGCAGCTTCACATGTCATAATCCATATTGGCACAACTTCCAGTTTGACAAGTTCCTAAATCACTGAGAAAAGCTGAGAAGATACATCACAGAAGGTCACACTCTCCTTGCCCAGTGTGTCAGATTCCTAAACACCTACTGCTGGCTTCTGTCACAGTCACTGTGATTGGGTAGACAAACTGATGTCTTAAGCCCAAGCAAGTGAATAATTTTAAAATCCATCCCTGGTGGTGAAAAAAAACCCACCACCCAACTAAAGAAGCCCTATTCTGCCAGTATTCCAGCACTATGACTCATTTTTAATCTACTGCAATCTTCATGCCAATTAATCATAAGGTTTTCCGAACAAATATTTGCATTTTAATAAGAATGATAGAAAATTTTATGTTGAATGTGTTCTCAGTTCTTCCTGTGCTCAGAGGAGCTGACTCACCAGCTGATGCTGATACCCAGTTTGTGCTTAATATGTTCAAAATATAAGGGTTTAAAATTGCTCACATTGCCACTTCATTAATTTATATATTAAACGTTCCTCATCCTACTGTTATGAGTGAACAAATACAGAAAATGACAAATAGCACAAATAGCAGAGAGAGGATAGTGAAACTTCTTTCCTTATTACCCTATAACCATGCAGGGACAAGACACAGGGACAAGAATGTACCATTTCCTTAACAGATTTTTAAAGAGAAAAGTATAGGTATTAAGCCAATAGCAAGAATTTGTATTGCTTGTAAATTTTAAATATTTGCATTTGAAATCACTGAAAAAATAATTTTGGAGTGGAGAAGGAAATGTAGCTTTCTGCAAAGCAGCATTTGTTTACATTTGCCCAGTAAATCCAGCCCTTATAGACCTTGATGTCATGAAATGAAAAGTTGTGGTAATGTCATGTCACAATGCCATGCTAGAAAATCACTGGCTTAATCAGTGTTCTCTGGAGAGGAGCTATCTCCTGGGAAAGTCGCAAACCTAGAAAAGCCTGTTTTTTCATAGCCTATCTCTAAATGGAAGGAACCTCCCTTGTATTTCCTCACATCACCACTCAGTAGAGTCTAGCATGGCATCTTTAGATCAAAGCATCTTATGATTGAGCTCTATAGCATAATGGACTAAGAAAAGCATCAGACATGTCCAGAATTAGCAATGCTTTGCAGTAAGCAAAATGTGTCTCAGTAAAGGGGAAAGTTCACTGGATATGCCATTGCTGTGTCCTCTGCACCATTGTTTACAGTGGGATAAAGAGACCTGTGAGTTTGCAGAGAGTTTCTCTTTCTGTTGTGAGACCTTCACACTTTGCAAAGTTCAGAGGCTGTGCAGAATTATACACAAAGAGTATGGAGGAGGAATACTATATACGTACCTATATGTGCTTATGCACTCTCTTTGGACACCAGAGTTCTATGAGCAGAGGCAACTGTTGATGCCAATAAATTGCCTTTTGAGTGACAGGGCTCCCTGATGGATGTCTGTCTAAAACGTGCCCAGGGATTTGCTGTTGCTGCATAGAATAGGGAATGGCCTTGCTCAGCAGTGAAAACTCACCTGAAAACTATGTCCTTTTGAGAGAGGTAAGATGGAGATTTCCAAGATTAAGTCCCTGTGGTAGGGGCAGATGGCTGACTCTTGTCTACCTGCTTGAGCAGAAGTGAGTTAGGTCCTTTCAGATTCACTTGCTTCCCATGATTACATGGAAAAGTATAAATTTCTGCCACTGTTGGGTCACTGAGTGCTGGGTGGCAGCTACGGGCAGTTGTGCATGAGAGTCATCTTCTCTCCAGGTCCCTGCCATGGTACATCAGGCTAAAGAAGTGGACAGGTACTGTGCCCTTGTGCAAGGACTGCACCAGCTACCAGCACCACTGGAGGAGTGAGAGGGCTAGAAGAGAAGCTACCCTCAGACCATTATGAATTCTGCAGCTGAAATTTTTATTTTTAAAAATTTTTCTTTTATATAAGGGTTTTTATGATTGTATATTTTTAGAGCCCAGGTTGGGTTGAATAGTGTGATTTCATAAGACTTATAAACTGTTTTGGACAGTTTCCACCAATGACACTGAAAAGCACTAATGTTTATAATTCTAGCATGTACAACATATATATATATATAGTATAGAAGCAGGTAAAATTGTCATCTGTATGCTATGAGAAACCTAGGCAAAGACCTTCAATACCATCAAATGCTCAAGTTTTCAGTGTGACCTGAAGAGACATCTGTCATGATCTCCAAACCACAGCTCCTAGTTCTCATAACATGGCTTTCATGTTAATTGTCTCCTCAAGGTTATTTCTTAGGCTCTTGGCACTCCTGTTGTCTTCCTTGGCTTGTTACTCAAGACTGGCATTGTCTTTTGGTTATTCCTGCCATTTACCTTCCTACAGCTTATCTTGGCCTCTCCACTCTGTTTCTCATCCTCTCTCAGCAGAGTTGGCATTACTACCTTCCCAAGCTTTTCTCTTAGAAGCTCTGACATTTTTTTCATCTCCCAAGGCACGTCTATTAATTCCTCTAGCTGTTTTACTTATCTCTACCAAGTTCCTCACCTGCTTATTTCTCCAGAGTTTAGCACACTGCTTAGTTATTCCAGGACACTTCTTACTCCCTGCCATAACTCTGCTTTGTTTAATTTGTCATATGTTCCATCTACCCATGGATTTAACCTCTCATCATCTACTTCTCCCTTCTGCCAGCTGGTATGGGTATAGTGGAGACACTATGAGAAACCTTGCTTTTTCAATTCCACTTGGTTAGAGCAACTGGTGGTGTGACCAGGGATGGACTGCACAGGTACTTATAAGGTCTGCCATGTTCAGACAGTCCAGTCTGCCCACCTTCAGGGATGACAGATTGGAAGGCAAAATGCCACAAAGGTTGGCCTGTGAGCATCAGTAGGAAATAAGGAAAAAAGACAAGAGTTTCTGGCTGTGGTTGTGCACAGATCCTTTTTAAAAATTAAAGAAAAATGTACGAAGGCAGATCAAATCATATTTGCAACAGGAACGAAAGAAATCTCTAGCAAGGTTACACCATCATTGCACTGCTTACTGTGTTGACTCTCCCAGACAGCCTGTCCCAAAACATATGAAGAAAGAGACACATCTGCCTGTGTCCAGGCATACACTTTCATTTGTGATTTTACTGGTGTCCTTAGCTCGAGAGAGTGAAGTGACTGCTGAGCCCAGTTCCTTGGTGAGCTGTAGGTTCATGTGCCCTCTGCTCCCTTTCCAGACCTGCTGGTGGTGTTGCCTCTTCCACCTCCAGAGCTCTCCTTTTCACCAGCCGCACTGGCATCATTAGCACCAGGTTGAGTCACTCTGCAGAAGTCCAGCTTGTGGGCTGTAAGCCTGAGCATCTCAAGGGTCTCCCTAGGCTGGTAGGTATCACTGCAAGTCAGTAACATGTGAACTTAAGAGTCCAAATTCAGTCTTTTCCTGGAGCCCACCAGTACTTTGGCTCACTCACTGCATGCTTGTGCTCAGAAGAGGTTACATACTGATCTAGTGCTTGCTGCAATGTGAGAAGTCTCCTTGCTTGCATCCTTTTCCATTCCACCTTCCTATTCCGTGCTCGCTACTTGTTTCTCATTACATCATGTAGTCTGTATTAAAGATAAAAGGTACATGCCATGAATAAAGGCTGTTAGTTTTGGCTAGCTTCTTTGCAGGCAAGTTAAAGCATTTTCTGCATCGTGTATTTTCACTGTAGCATGCAGAGAGTCCTACGCATCAGAGTTTACCCTGTTCAGATAACCTGCTTTTGGAATTTGTGTGGGTTGTGACTTTAATTTGCTTATTAATGAAAAAAGCAGCATCACATCAATGACATTTGTGCAGATGAATCCCTCTGCTACGATGAAAGAATTTATCTTCATATTCAAAGAATGCAGTTGTCCTGAGTCAAGTTCTGCTAATCAGAAACTATAAACAACCCAGCTCTGATGAGCAATACTAAGTGGGGGGAGTGCAGGTAATCAAAAGAATGCGGCTTTGCAAGTGAAGCACCTGAAAGTACGTAAGTGCTTCTGTGCTCCTGGTCTGCATAACAATAAATAAATATAAATGAGAGTATTTTATTTTTATCATGTAGGAGTTGCAAAGCACAGTGACTCAGTGGCATGATTAGCAACTTTTATTCTTGGAGACAAAAATATCATGCAATCATCCAGCAATAAGAAAAACATTTGAAATCAACCTTTCCTTGGTGATCTCCTACACATTGTCATTTCTTGCTTTGGGCCATATCAGAAACCTCTTACTAAATGAACCTTTTCTGGAAGAGCAGGCTTACTATCTCAATAGACAATCTCACCCTCCTAAATTAGAGGCAGAGCAATAAACTTCCACTTGGAGGCTTCACTCCAGCTTCTCTCTGGCAGCAAATGACTAAATGAACCCGTGTCTGAGGAAGAAGCAGAAATGAAACCAGGTGGCAGGAGATGTCTCCCATACATTGTAGTAGTGTTAGCACTGCTTTTACTGATTAGTATTAATTGCAACTTGATTCTGTGATTTGTAATTCTGTTTCTCTGGCAATGCTAATTGCTGCAGCAAAGAAAGCATAGGATCAGAGCAAAGCTTCTCAGCATCTGATTCTAGAAGGTTTTGGAGGATTTTTCAAGAGTCCTCCAAAACATTTTAAAAGTCTGCTCTTTCAGTGAATGTCCAAATTACAGAAGTCGTGCAGGTATGATAATATTCACTGACTTCCTTTGTATAAACTGTAGGGTTTCTTTTTGTCGTCTAATACCATTTACAGATCATGGGATAGTGAGATTACTCAAAAAAAAAAAAAAAAAAAAAAAAAACCCCTGAAGTTTGAACATATATTATTCAGAGATTATAAAGGTCTCAAAATTATGAGTAAAACAGCAAAAGAAAATGAAATTATCTACATTTGGACCTAAAGTGCTTCTACTGGTGATATCTATTCAACTTAGCTAGTAATAAGGGAAGGTAAAATTTTAAGTGTTCAGTAATAAATCGTCTTAGGCCATTGTTCAGCAATTAAGAAAAATTAAACCTTTTTTATTCCTTGGGGGCTAATTTTCCTCACTCACAAGCATGAATCGGTTGTCTTAACTGATAATATTGAGTAGGCAAAGAGGGCAACAAGCTTAATTCAGGATGACACGCAAAACAAATTCCTCAAATCTATTCATTTCACAGGCCTTGGCTTTGCAGAGGCAGCGGCTGAGACAGCATCAAGCCACCCCTTGCCCTGGGGTCCCCGGGCAGGGAGGTCCTCCTGTCCCTGTCCTCCCAGCAGCTCCCTGGACCTGGCTGGCCTCAGTTTCTGGGAGGTGTGGAATTTTAGTCATTCATCAGTGCCCAGATTGTATGAAGGAAAGTATTTTTAATGCCGAACAATGCTGCCAAAGTATCACAAGGCAGAGATTTCATCAATAGTCTTCCTGAAGTCCCTACCTCAATAGCAAATTGTGGTCTCTTGCAGCAGCCTCCTGGGAGTGTCTGAGCTGCAGACAAAGGAGCAGCCAGCTGCAGCATCGTACCCTCAGAACTCTGTCTCTCAAACACACATTCCCAAAACGTGCTTTAGCTCCCGGAAACAAACTCTTGTATCATGCTTTAGGTTTCACGGAGGAGTGATTTTGAAGGACTTCCAAGGCAGCAGGATTGGCTGGTCGATTGGTTGGTTGGCTTTTTTTAAGCTCTTGACTGGAATGTCTAGACCAGGTTTCTACACTTCCTGATGATCATAAAATCTTGACAAAACGCTGTACAAACACAGACTCCCTTTCATCTGGAAAGAGGAGTCTGAACTGCTGAACTTTTGGCTGCCACTTCTGAATCTTCACTTGCAGTGAACTCCATGATTTTGCTGCTGAGCTTTGCACTTGGCAGAAGTACACAGAAGAAACTTGTATCCCTGAACCTGTATTTGATCCAAGTCTCTTCCAGCAGTTTAATTCAATGAGCCACCGGTTCCCAAAGTCCTGCCTAAGATCCAGCAGTGCTTTGGGAAATGGTATTGAGCTCTGTGTAGGGTTGACTCAGGGAGTATCCCATGCTGCATCTAAATTCTGCTGGGGGAACACTAAGAGGTACAGAAGGCTCGTTTGCCTGTGCCTGTCAGTTAAAGCTAGTTAGGGACGTGATAGGGTAACACCAACGTGGTCTGCATGCAGGGGAAGAATAGCCATACAGTTTGAGCAGCAGAAAGTATAATTTTACAAGAGAACTGCTTTTGCTTTCTTGTACTTCTTGGCCCTGTTTTGGTGTTAATAATATTATTACAACTTTTTCTTAATGAGCAGTTCAACATCTGCAGTCTTAGGAAAAACCCTCTGTGCACTGGTTCTCATTAAGAGTATGTTTTTGCTTTTCTTAGGTATTGAAGGGCTTTGAGATAAAGCTGATACATTCTGCAATTCTATTTTCAAGAGATGGAGCTCTGAAAATTAATAATTCAATAAACTGAAAAGCAGAGCTGCCACTGTTACTTGGCTATTGGTGTTGTGCAAGCAGACTCACATGAGCTGCAATTTAGCTGCCTTGAGCATGGTTTGCAGATTAGCTGCAGCAATGTGGGACTCATTTTGGACTGGAAGACCTCCCTGGGAGCCCAGGGGAAGAAGTGGTTGTGCTCAATATTAAAATTAGCTCTAATGTGGATTTGCTATATAGAGACATCACTGCTGACACATAACCTGAGGCAAGGAGGATGGGCTAGTAAATGCAGTTTGACAATGTAATGTGCTCCTGTGTAGGTGGTAAGGAATATGTTCAGCCCTCAAAAATAGCCGTGCAGCCCATGAAAAGACAATGGGAATTTACACATATAAATGAGAGAGTGGTTGAGCTGAGACACCGGAGTTGTGACATCTGCTTTGAGTTTTTTCCCTTGCTTGTTTACTCGTGATCTACGTGAAAAACTTTCAGGAGTGTGCACAGCAGGGCTGTAAAAGGGGAGAGGAGCAAATCCCATCTTCCTGATGGAGATGGCAGCTCTTGTTGGGCTTTGTGATGAATGGGTCCTCAGCTGAGGACTCCCACAGTTATTGCCCAGCTCCAGTCCTTTTCTGCATGGTTTCTATAGCTGCCTTAACTACCTGGGCACCAGTTAGGTCCCAGCATGGGTCAAAAGGAATCTAGGCAGGAGTAAAGCATGCTGTTCTTTCTGAACCATTGACTGCAAAGTGGAAAAGGATTGCTCATCCACAGAAAAATCCCAAGGACCCCAAGAAATCTTGCCCAGTAATCTGCAAGGACTTGGACTCTAATCTTATGCATCCTTATTGTGTGCAACAGCAGTAGCCTCTTGGCCATTATTTATTTTTGTTGCATGTGTGTCAGGAAGAACTCGATACCTGTTGGATGTTGTGGTTTTACACCAGCATTATTCATGTCTTTTCCCAGGCCTTTACAAGCTGGGAAAGTCACCTTGTGTTCAACCAATACTGGGTGTATCCCGCTTCAGCTATTGTCAGGGAGCCAGCATTTCATCACTTGGCAGGCACATTGCAGTCACATAATGGAGGCAGGAACTCAGCTGAAATAAAGCAATGCTGAGAGCTTGTCAGAAATGTAAATGATATTGCACCCATTGTCAGCGACGTATCCTCCATTGTTCTCACAGTTGTTTCCCAGCCGAAAAAATGCTGGGGAGCCTGCATGATGAAACCAACGCTGGCTTACTGTAACATGCTCCGTCAGGAACAGCAGGCTGATCTCACGCTGCAAGCAGCATGCCTCTGTGGCAAGGAGAACGGCCTACTGAAACCCAGTGCTCATCACCCTGCAAAACTGCGGCCGCATAGTTTCCACTGGCTGTGTCAGCATCATAGGGAAGGTTGAAAATTGCAGTTTTTTGGGCGAAAGGTGGTTCCTCCTGACCTGTGCTGGAATTAACACTAGGAAGGTCTCACCAGCTTTGGTTCAGGAGAGGAATGGTTGCTCTTCACAAGAAACTGAAAGAACAGGAATTTAGAGGAGAGCCAAGCAAGGAAAATCTGTAGCTCCAGTAAGTTCACAAGGGATTTCTGGGTACAGTTATTTTATCTGTCCTTAAAAAAAAAGAAATATGAAAAGATGATGGTTTTTAGAAACGGAGAATACATATGCAGACATTTTGACGGATGTGTTACTGCCCTTCTCTGCAAGTGTGCTACTTTCAGGCACCTTGCTGTGAGTATTTTGCGCCATCTCAACAGTTTGATACAAGCATTTCCCACATTGTTTATAACCCAGGCCTTCAGGGCTTGCTCATGAGGACAGAGTTTGCTTGTGTGTATGACTTTGGCTGAGCCTGACCACAGAATAGAGCCGAACTCAGAATTTTCCTTATGTGAATTTTGAGATGTTAGAAATGTTTTTCATGTTGAATGCAGAGGAAAGCATCTCAACAACTTACTGAATAGGTTTTTGCAATAATTCCTGTTGAAGTGATAGGTGTTTTGACCTTCCAAGTTTTTAAACAGTTTAAAAAAAATCAAATTTCAAACAGGGAATTACTTTGGAAGGTGAAGGCTTCATCTTGTGAACGTTGTATCTGTTGGTTTAATAAATTTAAATCTCACAGTGAAGGTTTTGGTTTAAAGCGTGAGTGATCATTATGCCAGTCCCTTCCCACAAGCAGTTTATTCTTTGATGAATCCTTGCTTTCTGGCAAACAAATCTTTTGTCAGAAGACATCTAATCTGTTGTACCTGAAAGCACTTATGCTGTTTGCAAGTACCTCAGGCCCTCAGTCAGTAGGTCACAGAGAAGAGGATGAGTTAATGGGTCATTGCCCTTTGGACATTTTTCTTTTTTTTTTGGCAAATGGCTCCTAATGCAAAGCAACTAAGGAAAGTTGGCAAAGAGAGACAAAGGACAGTAATTTCCCAATTCCTCTTCTTCACCACATGCTCACACAACCTGAAAAAGAGTGGCACTTCTCCTGATTTCTTTCCCTACCACTTTTTAAAATGTCTTTTCCTAAATGTCCCCTCTTCATTCCTTCCCAAGCTTCTCTTATGCATTCTCTTTACTTGTCGATATTTCCATATATTTAAAAAAATTTAGTTTAACTCTTTCATTGGGATAACTGCAGTGCTAAAGTGAGATGCAAGTAATGACATCGTGTATGTACATTGCAGAAGTTCTGCTCATCACTTTTTAGAGGAGTTTCCCATGAGGTAATGCCATGAGTCAGCATGGAGCCTGTGCAGCACAGACACAACGAAACAGGGGTAATTTGCACGGAGGCAAGTGTGATTTGTTTTGTGTCCATTGCCTTTGACTAGTTCTCTGATCATACAGAGACACTTCTTTTATTCCCTAGCAGTGATGCTTGTAAGAGGAATAAAAATATAGGATTACAGTTCTGTACCTGAACATCTCTGGAAGAAACTGCAAGGATAACCCGGTTTCAGCTAACAAAATTAGTTACTTGTAGGTATCTGCCAGACTGTAAATGCACAAGGTCAAGTGTGGTCTGTGGAAAGATGCAGGCAAATTTTAGAAACCTTGGTGGAGGTGACATGTTTGTTCCTGGCTTGGTAGAGCTGGCCTGGATATATAAAAAATGCTTTGTTGTTAGGATTATTTTTATACCAGAAATGCCTCCTTAAACTAATAACACGATGCATACAAAATGACCTGTGTGTCAGTCAGGTCTTTTTCTCTTTCCACGTACGTCCCCTTAGCCTTGCTAGGTGAGAATGGAGCCATGCTCCCCTGAATCCCTCTCCACTTTGGCTTACTTGAAGGTAGTGGTACAATGGTATTCACATCAGGTTGGTAGCGATCCACCTGATTCTTCACCTTTCTTCTTTCTGTAGCACCACAATGAAGTGTGGAAACTCTGCAACTGTTCATTTCATAGCATTCATCTTAAGTCTGAACAGCAGAGACACGATACAGACATACACTATCCTGATTCCTAAAACCCCAATGCAGATTACTTTGTGATATTGCAACATTGATTTTTTTTT
>VZTU01001985.1:36630-48930 GCA_013400835.1 Zapornia atra | reverse complement strand
TAAAGCACATTCTTCTGCTTATTTCTAGAACCCTGCCCAGTAATGGGTCATTTGTCTGTGATTTGCATTTTAAACCTCTCATCAGAGAACTGCTTAGCAATACCTGTTGCAGGTATCTTTCTGCCTCCATCTCATCTGCCTTTAATCCACTGAGTAGGTGTTTGCCTTTGATTGTAAGAAATTACCCAGATGTATCACCTTTCATTTCCAAATACCCAGGAGGTAATTTCTAGTCGTTTGACCATTTTACTCATCCTCCCCAAACTAGGTCTAGAAATTGAGATTCTGCAATGTTACGGAACCTGTTATGGATTTCTGGGGCATTTCTTGACCTGCTGAGACTGTGTCAGAAATTTTACAAAGGGGTTTTCTTTTTGTTTGTGTAGATGAAATTGCCAGGTCAGGAAACTCTAATCTCAAGAAAATGGGAGAGTTTATTTCAATGTTTGAGTTAAGAAATAAATCCTCAGTCCCTTAAGGAGCTGGTAATTAAGTCGAAGTTTTAAGGCTTTGCAAAACACAACTTTTTCCACATGAAGAAGAATAAATCACAATTGTATAAGTTAAGTGAACATTATTGATGTGTTTAGAACTTTTGGTATATGACAGATGGAAGAAAGAGTAAAATGACCACCGCAGAAGCAGAAGCATATGAATACAGAGCAGCACTAAACACTTTTGGTTACACGTGTTTGGGTTTAGATTCATGCCCTTGGACAACCTCAACACATAGGCCTCTTAGTTCCTGTCAAAATGATCCTGTTGATCTAAACTGAATGAAAATGAATGCTATTAATTGAACACAGGTGGAGTTTTGTTATATGATCTAATATAAAAAGGAAAAGACAAATAGGGTGTTTGAATTACTGTGAAAATGATCTTAAATATTTTTCTCATTCATTACACAAGCAATAAACATCACTACTGTGTTCTTTCATGAAATTTAAAAAAACCCTGTGACCGTGGGTGCCGTGGAGCTGTAGGTTTGGTGGCACTCAGGCCGCCTGTTCAGCTGTCAGCTGGCTGTTTGCAGCATTGAAGAGCTTGCTTTGTGCCACAGTCGGACCAAATGTGAGAGAAAAGCTGGATTGTGCCAACTGCCTCTGCCAATGGGTAGCTTCATGATTCAACTACTGAACATGCTTGTATTTAAAAACAAACAAACAGCTTACAAAGAGAAGCAGGGAAGAGTGCATTAAAAATGCATTTAGTGTGAACGTGCCCTTCAGCCTCCCGTTAAAGTGAGCGTGTTGGGATTTGTTCTGCTGTTGCTGTGTGATGTTTTCCTCAGATTGACAGATGATGGTTTTATTTTTGTGCCATTGGGTCCCATGCAGGAGTGTGATTATATTAAAAATCTGATCAGCAAAGCAAAACCACACTTGAAAGAACAAAACCACGGGTTTCTGACTGCAGCTTGAGGCACAGAGTCATCAGGGGTTCTGTGACCCCTGGCACAACACAGGATGGGTAAGGAATCACAGACACTCATGGAGTTTGTACTTTTGTACTTCATCTGTTGACACCTGAATAGTTTACAAGCCAGCATTAGGGTTGACCCTCCCACTCTGTGGGGAGCACTGCTGCCCCAGCATTGCACCCACCCAATGAGGGGCATCTTTCTCCTCCCCTTGTGGCACCTGCATCTCCTCCCTCTTCTTCCAAGGGTCCACATCCCCTTGTGGCTCTCCTGATGGAGGATCCCCTTTCCTTCCCTGCCCCAAAACCAGCTCACCCCTCATCCCCTCGCTGCAGGAGTGGGGCAGGTGTGCAGCCGTGCGCATCTAACGGGAGGATCTGCTCATGCCATCTTGGCAGGGGGCACTGGTGTTTCGAAGGGAGGCCTGAGTGAGGGACAGCAGGCAGAGGACCATCCCCTGAACTTGAACCGAGTGGGGAGCAGGACCTGGGTCTCGGAGTTGTCTGTGACGAGCAGATTGCAGTGCTCCTTCTGTGAAGAAGCTCTGGCTGGTATGCAAAGACGTATAGCAGAGCTCTTGCAAGTAAAATTGCAGGCAAGACATTGTGGTTTGTACTGTCCCTGAACTGCAATGTAGGCCTGCATCACATTTTCCCTTGAAAGTAATCAGCCTAATGAATTCTGCAGTGGCACTTACCTTATGAAAATGACAGAGCAAAACCCAAATGAATTCTATCCTCTGCTCCACTGTTTCTATATCTCTGGTGCAAAGAATATCAAAAGGTGGTTCACAAAATTCTTTCTGAAAGTATAAATAAAACACCACACTCAGGCTTCAAATTTTAATTTATTGCACTTATTTTATTGCATTAATTTTATGCGTTTGGTTATATATGAAGAAGGGAGAGATAGAGAAAAAACTGAGTGTGATATTAGTGCATTTATATAATTTTCCCTTTCCTTTTTCACACTATGAAATTAATAAAATGAGATCAATTAAAGTTGATAAATTTTTACCTTAATTTCTACTAACAGCTGCATACTCATTATGCTCATGTAATTTTTCCTCAGAATAATCAGGCTTTCCTAAGAGTTAAGTAAAGATGAAAAACATTGTTTAGATCACTGGAAGGGGTGGATAAAGAGATTTCCTCTGGGATACCAGGAGAAACTATTTAAAAGTTCAAGGAAAGAACCTTCGACAGCTTTCTGGTGAGACAGTTCTGCAGCTCATTAGCGCTCATTGAGTCTTTCCTGCTCTTTAGGCCCACCCTTCCTTTATTTTCTTATAGTGAGATATTAATTTGAGATAGTAAAGTATATCAGGAACCGGTTGTGTTTGCAGCAAATCAAAACCCTATGTAATTTTGCATACTGCTACTAATGTTTTCTGCTATAACATCCAACAATTCTTGCTGACTAAATTACATTTTTGTCCTGCTCCATATGGCAGCACTTTCTTAGGGAAATTAAGTTGCTTTACTTGGCTTGAAATATGAATAAAACCTAACAGAAACCTCTCGCTGAACCTTTCTTCTCTGGCTAAGCCTACTTGCATGTATAGTAATTCTGTGTAAAGGTCACTTCCAATTTTCTTCACCCTGAGGGCTTCCCTGTAAAACCTCAGAAGATGTCCTGACAAGCTCTGCCTGACATCTTTGCCTCCAGTTTCAAAGCAATGATGACACCACTGTGTTTGCCTTGCTGGGAACTTGGCAAAAGCACAAGTGTGCACAAAGAGTCTTTGCTCATTAAAACATAGAGACATTGTACAAAGGATCCTTTCCCACTTATCGCTGGGTAAGACTTTAAAGAACAGAAGGTGGGGGTAAGAGAGGAGAAGACCTTTAATGCATTGTCTTTTGTATTAGTGATTTCCATAGGACTTTCATGATAACAGATCTCAGGTTTCTTCAGATCTTATGGACTGCTGTAATCACACATGCACATTTACCATCACCTGTTAACGTCGCGGGACGGGAGACCAAACTAATGCAGGATACCAACTCAGTGCGCTGCAGTGCCATGAGGTGCAGACCTACGCTAACCTGGATGACACAGGTCATGGGATGCTGGCACTGCTCTCAGGGAGTGAAAGTCATCTGACTTCAGTGGAAATGTGTTGACCTGTTTCCCAAGCCAGCCTGGCCTGGAGCTGGGTTTCTCTGAGGAGTGCACAAACCAGTTTGCATGGTGGAAATCCTCCTGTGGGAGCAGATGGGTCCTTGCTATGCTGTGTCATCCCCCCTGCTGCCCCGGGACCCTTGTGATCATTGCCCTATCACCACTCGTGCTCCACCAACATCTGACTTCTGGGGAGTGAAATACACATCCTGCAATTGGTTTTCATATTCTGTTTAATCTACCCCGCCCTCCCCCCCCAAAAAAGCACCTCATTACATCAGATTAGCAAAAGGAAACAATTTGCCAGTTGGCCAGTTTTTAGCATACATTGAACACAACCTTGAATAGTTCCCATAATATTAATGTATGGTGTCTTTGTCCTCAGGGCATTTGCTATTGCCAGATGTTTCTCCCTCCTCTTGTGCTCAGAATTGCAACATAAGCTGCAAAACACATTCCTTTGTTTCTTAACTCCTGCACCCACATTTTCACCTGATGTTAATCAGCACAGCTAAAATCCGTCTAGAGCAGATATTCAGCTCTTCTGGAGATACTCTGCCACACACCTGGGTCTGTCTGGTTGGCTGGTCCTGAAGAGTTTGCAACAGGATGGATTTCTGTGCAACCTTTGCTTCTCCTTCTCCACAAGCATGAAAAGCAGCGATTGTGTCTCCAGAGTCAGGGACTTAGCAGATGGGATAAAATCTGCTTAATGATAAAGACGAATAGCAGATAATGTAATGCAGGTGAGAGTGGAAAAAATACATACATTTTACGGTTATTTTACTGTTTGTAAGAAAAAAATTAAAGTTATATATGTACATATTCAGAACTATGCGTGTCCATATTCAGTTCCCGAGCCTGCCATTGCAAAAGTGGAGTGGATTTCAACCCCAAAGAGAAGCAGGCAGTGAAAATCTGAGGTGGTGAGCATGCGTGGTCTTTGGGACCACAGATTGTCTTTGGAGAGCCATGCCCTTGGAAGGGGTTTCCACAGCTAGTGGCTCATCACTGCTCTTCTGCCCTGTATGTCTCTCACATGGCACCAGTGGCCAACAGCACAGTTCACATGCTGGTGCTACCTTACCTTCCACAGTGACCAGGAAAATCAGGTGGGGCAGCTGCCAGGCCCATTTTCCCTCATATGAAACCCTCCAACAGCAGAATATTGGAAGTAGCAACCCTGGGTTGAGTGCTGGAGCCCCTGAAGGTGATAATCTCTCCCACTGGTACACCAGGAGCTGGAAAGGTGGGTGATGGCCCTAAGAATCTTATTAATTGGCTGTTATTCAAGAGCAGTGCTCTGCAAAGATGATAGCACTGAGAAAGGAAAGTCAGGAAGGGTCTGTGCTAGAGTCAGGGTCAATGGGTTGCTTCATGTGTGCCCTATGGCCAAGGGCAGACGTGTTTCAGCACTTTTATTTTTTAATACATCAGACAAACGCTGAATTTTCAGATTTTCTGATGTTTTGATCTTTGTGAAACCAAAGCCTATTAAAAATATGCTTTCTCCCATTCTGCAAGTGGTCACTAGATATTCCAGTCTGGGAGATTACATTAATTCCTTTGAGAAAAGCAATGATAACTCCTTCTCAATGTCTGGTTTTCCTACAAGTGGGAGTCTGTAGTCAAGTCCACACTGTTGTTCCCTTAGCAGCTGAAAAGGTACTTACTTTTTACCAAGACCAAACAATAGTTTTGCTATTTCTGCTTTCCCTTTTGAAGGGTATTGACAGTTTTCTGTTGCTAAACCAAAAGACAGTTTTCAGTTCAGCAGACTGACAAATGAGGCATTGCACCAATCTATACTCATAATCAAAATGAACGGTGCAAAACAGATCTTAGCAGCTCTTGTAATAGCTGTAAGTGCTGCATTTTGCAAAGGAGTGATTTTGTTGGTACAGTAACACTTCATCATATCTTGAACAAAGCCTGTAGGGTGATATGAGGACAGGTAGAATAACACTTTATCTCTGCTGAGAGGGTACCCAGGGCCCACAGAACATCTATACAACTGGAGTTCCTTAAGCCTCAAGGAAATTTTAGCCAAGTCTGTTTCCTGAAGGTAATCTTGGAGTACAATGTTAATTTGCAATTTGTATTTTAAATACAGAGGCAGCTGAAGATTTTAAATTTTAAAATGGACTCTTGGTGTTTTTACAATGGCCTTTTATTTGAGGTAATGGGAATATTGGAAAAACACTGCTACAAAGTCTAGCCAGAATTTTAATGATTATGTCTGAGCTGTGCTAGTATCTCTTTTGCATTCATTTACAAGGAATGTCAGGACCCCTGACCATATTCCGTAAGTCTCCACTGAAGCAGTAGGAAGTCATATCCTTCAATGTCCAGGAGAGCTGAAGTCTAACCCATGGCTAGTTGTAAGGAGCTGCTGCTGCTGTACACTGGTGGAAAGTTGGGGATGACACCCAGCTGGGGATGGCTGTGCGGCATGAGGGCAGGGCTCTGCAAGGGTGCCTGGACACACAGGGGAAGGGGAACAGCACTGTATTATTATACTTATTAATAAATAAATACAACTCATCCAATTTGAAATTTTCTGCTTACCCCTCTGACTGGAAGAATAAAACCCCAACCCATGATTTAAGACACCAGTCACCACATAGCAACAATATACAATCTTTCAGTTCCAGTTACTTCTTGAAAGTTGATGTAATATAATTTAAAAGAATGTTTTAGTCCTGTGTTTCAAGAGCAATGAGGAAAGTATGTCCTCTGGGAAGACATTTAGGGAGGATTGTCCACTGTGAAGTATTTGCTCAGTTATACTTAATATTTTATACCCATGTGAAATTTGGGATCATGGGAAGCATGGAAATTAACAGTTTCATACAAGACCAATTTCTGTTACTGGCAAAACCCCTTGTGGCTGAAAGGAACTTGAGTGAGGAAGGCACTCAGGAAAAAATTGTTGATAACAGAGTGATGAAGTCTCTCTGGTCCGCCCTCACTGCACTACGCAATCCCATTAATTCCGGTGACATAGCACGAGTAAAACACCCAGTACTGGATTACTCTGACTTGCATAAGAACCATACCACACTCTAGGGAGTGAAGAGGTCAAGAAAAGGAATATTCCACTCCCCAAACTCCATTCTTAAATGCGTAATTGGCTGTAGGTGCAATAGGGAATTATTTATAACCTTCTTCAGGCTATTTTAACAAAACTCGTTCATTATATTGGTATAACTATGTGCATGTGTGCTCGTTTTTATTATAAAAGCAGATTTATGTGAATTTCAGTAATGATGAGTCCTCGTTTTCATCCATAATTAAGTAAGAACCTCTTCAGTTCTAAAATAATGATAGTGACTCTGATTTAATATGTAGTGAACTAAAAAATGTTTTGATTTTCAGTTTGTAGATGTGTCAAATCTGGCCCAGGATCAGACAGAGGGTGGAGCACGCTTTGGTCCCCATCATGACACGTTCTTCTGCGCGTCCCCAGAGGTAGTGGGTTGTGCTGATTCTGGTTGAGAAGTTCTCTAGACCTACCAGATGCTATGCATCCCACTCTTCTTTGTACAGTTTAGATTTTTGTCCATGTTGAGATGAAGAATGCTGTGCTAATTGAATTATTTTCAGCAAACAGTTATCTCCCAGATGAACTTGTGTGACTGATGGTTCTAAATCAGAGTGAAATTCTTTCTCATTTATCAGCGAGTTCTGGAAAATGACCTGACTCGCCAAAAAAGAAAATCAAGTTCAAAGCCCTGGTGTGGTTTTGGGTTTGCTTCCTTTCCTCTTGATCTGCACAAATTGGCTTGCTCAGCATGCAGTGATGCAGGGCTGCTTCTCTGTTGCTGTGATGCGTACCCGGACCTGCAGGTAGGACATGACCTGTAGATGTTGCCAGAGCAGCTCCCGGATGCGTCTATGAGTTTCTCTACACTGGTTACTGGTTCTCTACACTGTTGCTTTAAAGACATTTAGCTGTTAAGAACATTACTAGCAAGATCATCATAATGTGTGCAGTTGCATAATACTTTTTCATGTGCATAATATAATTAACTGATTTTTAAAAAAAAATTATCCTTCCCAACTAGGGAAATGATTTTATGTCAGTTGTGGCAAGCAATATAGAGCCACTGATAACAAGTTCCTGCATTTTTAGTCAGCCCAGAAATTCTTCACTTTGTTTGGAAGAAATACATCTTTGACCATTTCTTGCCAAAAGAGAGGTGGCAGCGGGTGTTGCTTCTTCCATACCACACCTCAGCTCCCATGTCCACAGCAGCTTCACCCTGCCCAGGAAGGCAGTTCTCCTACAGTTCCTTTTCATTTGCAGAGCAGATTGTTTTGCAAGACATTTCTGCTGTCTGTCCTCATGTGCTGGNGGCCTTTTTTTTTTCTCTCAAACAGATCTTATCTCGAAGATCAGAGATGAACTTGTGTTTCTGCTGATTTTCCACTAGAGACCTCCATCAGCCCAAATAACTAGTTGCTTGGTAGTTCTGATTACTGGGCGTTACTCAAACAGCTGAGGAGGATATGGCCTTGCCAGTTGGCCTCGGGGGAAAAGGCGGAGTCCCAGGTCAAAGGAAAACGTTTCTGTGAACATTTTTTTTTTCCTCAGATAAATTGAGATTTAGCCAAGCAGGTGTGTTGTGAGAACCTGAAGAGGAAGGAATTTTTATGCCTTGAAGCCATAGCACAGAGATGGCGAGGATGATATAATCTAAAGTATGTCTACCATTTTCATAATGCACCCATGCAGAACTTGAAAAGCTTCCTCCTTCTGAAAAGACCAGCCCATGTACATTCAGCCATCTTGCATTGATGAACATGAGTGCAAACATGTTCAATCCCTGTAAATGTAATAATCTGGAAGTAAAATCCCTGGTTTACAGGAATCACAGCCGTGACAGGGGAGGGTGGCTTTCAGCAGCCAAGGTCAGACCAGGGGAAGCCTGAACTTCTTGGATTGTTTCACTGGGCTTCTAATTTAACTTGAGAGCCAAAGCAGTGCTTCCTCTGATGAAGCAAAACAGCTAAACCCGCGATATGTGCCAGGATTCAGTAAGAACTATGTTTTGGGTTTTTGCAAGTGTTGAGTTCAAACTCCCCTGAGTTCAAATTCTTGGTTTCTTGGGTACACACTCTCAACAGTCAGAATAGACTTGTGCCTTTGTTTTGGCATGAATATCATCCGCTATATTATCAACACCAACGCTTCCTGTGATTGAAATTATGTTTGCAACATTCTCTAAAACTCTAGCATTACCTTTAAAACACATTCTGCAGTGTGATAATGAAACAAACCAGCAGTTATCTTTTACAGTCCTTAATTCTCCTGAGTGAAAGTAGCTGGGAGTCTGAAAGTATCTGAAATACACTAAAAAAAAGCCATAAAGTTGTTAATGCAACATTGCTATAATAGCTTGAATCTCATCTCCTGTTCTTGCAACTGTGGTTGCTCCTTGCTTTAAGCCATTATTTATTCTCCTAGGAGGCTAAAATACAGCTAAATCAGGAAACTATAGCTACACCAACTCATTTTATTCAATATTTTTCTGCAAATTATACATTCCATGTGCTGCTGGTAGAAATTGCAAAATGAATATTTGGGTCCTTTACTTGGATTTCAGTTTCATACAGAACTATTCTGGGAAAAAAAAAAAAAAAAGCAATCTGTATCTCTGTTTTAAAAAAATAAGAGCATGCAAGGTTCATTTGATCTCATCAGTAACTCTCACTTGGATGAAAGATGCATTTTTTTGGTCCCGATCTGCCGGCAAGGCAGTACGCTTCCCTGCCCTTGAAACTGTTCTATATTTATTCTGCATTTTCCCCATGGTCGGCTCCAGACTTCCAGCACACTCACACCACTGCACAGTGTTCAGACTAATACTCTCTGTGCTTTTCTCCTGCAATTTTCTCTCCAAATATTTAGCCGAAGATCTGGGAGTTCCGCTTTCCTTCCTTTCCATTTGCCCCCAGGATCGACTGAGACCTGCAGGCACAGCAAGGGGTGGGTGTGACGGGCTGTGAACGGCTCCAGAGCTGGAAGGGTCCGGGAAAATTCTTCTCCTCCCACATGCTGCTGCCTGCACAGGCACAGGAAGGAAAAAGATCAGGAGGGAGGATGCAAGCTGCAGACCTCTGCCACCAGTACTGCCTGATACAATTCAGATTGAAAATTCAAAGACCCTTTTAGAAATAAACTAGTTTTCACATGGACACTGATATTTGTTCCCACATTGTTCTGAATTTTAAAAAAGACCAACACCACCACTTATTGTTAGCCCTTGGCAGCTCTGACCATGAGCTTATTAAGTTTTACCTGGCAAAGATTTACAATTTTATAAGTCTGTCCTGGATAAAAAACTTATGACTGTCAAGCCAGCTGGAAATGCCACCGCATAGAAAGATTTTATTGAAATATTTATAAAAGAACTCAAGACCATCTACAAAGTCAGGCTTGAGAAAGCTATATATAAATCAATACTTAATTCAGAAGAAACATTGCAACTTCACACAGCACAATCTATAAAACTCATCAAGAGCAAAACACACCACATAGCATGAGAAGCAGACAATTCCAAGGCCTGTAACAAGTTGAGGCAACATGTTGTAAGGTTTTTCCCAATCCACAGGTCACCATGGGAACCGGCAGGCAAACATCATGGGAACTGCCACGGGTGGAATAAACGGGAATACGTACAGATCAGTATTTTCCCTGCTCTCCCTTGAACATCAGCCAGATTGCTTTGGGGGTGATCTCCATTTCTGAGAGTCAGATAAGGCTTTGCTTGTCCAGGTCCCACTGCACAGGACCACAACTGCAGCTCCCAAGCTTTCAGTCTGCAGGATGCACACTGCCCGCAGCCATGCTGTAAGGGCTGAGAGTGAAGCTTCCTGCCTGGCTTTGGCTTCAGAAGATGCAAAATGTGAGGAAAGAGCCCCCAGATGACAAAAGGCATGTATATCCTCTGACAACCAAAGTATTATGTGAGAATAAAGTTCCATCTTGTCCAGGCAGATCAGTGCCTCGCTCACTCAGGTTCCTGTGGGGTGCTGCCTCATGTCAATCAATATGCCTTTGGGACTGACCACCTCCTGTGTCCAAACGTTCTGGCAGGCTATTGCCAGAGAACTGCAAACACATGTGCACCATCACTGTCTTTGGTGTCTTAGATGCCTCAAGAACTGCAAAGCCTGAAAGTCAGCTCTTGTTTTCAGCACAGCTTGGTACTGAAGTTACTAGCTACGGCAGTATTTGTTACATGCTTCCTCCATCATTCATTGACAGCTGATCTTCTAGGGTCAAAACACATTCTAGGCCCATGTTGAGCAATTTCCTTGAGTCCTGTAAGTTCCTTTAATTATATTCTGGGGCCCTCAGACATGAGTCAGATATCCCACCTGGTCGAGGATAGGCTTATGTGGTTGCTATAGATAGGTTGCTTGTGTGAATGCTGTAGAGCAATTATTGTTTACCCCACACCAACAAAATAATGCAATCTGCAGACTGTGCTGTTCCTCCTCACTACATGTTTTGCTGAGTGCATGCCTGTAGGCTCATGCATTGCACCATCCAAATATACCAAAAATCCTTCCTTTTTATCTTTTGCACATACTGTACAAGTGAGAAGATATTCCACAGCCTCTGTGGGTACTGTCACTTGGGTTACATAGTCATGAGCAACAATGGTATTTGTGCTGTACCAAATGTGCAGAGGTGAGCAGTGTGCTGCAGCACACTAGCAGCCAGAGATACACATTTGTGTTTGGGTCTGATTTTGGGGCAGAAAATTCCCCCTTGCACAGTGGTAGGAAGGGCAGGAGGAGTCACCAGTCCCAAAGCCAGCATGGATGCAGACTGCAAGGTATGGACCCATGAATGCACAGGGGATGGAGAAGAGGCACTTTCATGGTTTAACTCACATGCTACTCAGGCACTGGCAGGTGCTTTCTATCTGAGCTCCCTGGAGACTTGTAAATCACTGGAAATGTCTAAGTGAAGTAAATGAGCAAACTTCCATTCAACTCACTGAGTCTTGGATTTTTATTCTTTAATATTTAATCAGCAACTGTACTAAGAAAGCTCTTGAGCCAGAGAGAGATCCAGTGTTTGCTGGGATGACAGACAGGGAGAAATAGTATGACTGATCAATAGCTCTTATGGCTGCTTCACAGTTTCTAAAAATAATAACTCTTCAGTGCACCAAGGTAGTTTTTATGAATGAGTAAGAGCAAAAACCATTGATTTTATGATGCACTTGGTTTTTCAAAATAATTCTCACACTAAGCCACGACAGGAAGTTAGCCATGAAACAACATACCATGCTCTCCACTTTCGATATGGGCAAAGAGATTCTTCCATGGAAGCAATCTTCTGTATTGCTCTGAAAGATTCCTTGCACATGGAGGCAGCACTGTGGCAGGACACATGCACAAAATCCATCCCAGGTTAGCATAAAATAGGTTGGCAGTAGTTTCAGCTGAGATAAAAGCCTCAAAGAACAGACAATGTTGACTGTAGCTGTCGCTCCTGTATCAATCTACTCAGGTAATGATATCACTGAATCTAAAGGTGCCATTGGGCCCAAAATCAATGCTTTTGGAAGAAAGGAAATTTCCTTCTAAGAATGGAGAATATTTTTTTGATTTTTGTTTGTTTGTTTGTTTGTTGGGTTCTTTTGGTGTGTGGTTGTTTTGTTTGTTTTGGTTTCTTTAACTAATCAAAGTAGCATATTTGGGTTGTTAGAAACTCTTTGGGTATTAATATGGGG
>VZTU01001985.1:0-36583 GCA_013400835.1 Zapornia atra | reverse complement strand
AAAAAACCCAGAACACATTGTTTAAACTTAGTTGAGGTAAAAAATGTTGAATTAAATATTTCATTCGCAATGTTTTTTTTCAGTATTGGTTTCATTAGGAGAATTGGAAATGCCTAATTATTTTTGGCTATGCCTAAACTGATTCTTTTAATTTGTACACTTTAAAATACTAAATAAATTAGTCATACACTAACATTCCTCTTTTCATGCTACCTATTAATTTATTCTGGTGAAAATAAGCATTCAAATGGATGACATTTAAACAAAAGTGCTTTGTAGACCTTTTTGACTTCCCACTTCTCCAAAGGAGAGTGCCAATTATGGAATACTTCTGAGCAGCAAGTGAAGACCTGCTGTACACTGCATAAACAGGCATCGTTTTTCTTTCAGAAAGTCATGAATAAAAAGGTGGCATTTTTTTGGTAATAACATTTCCTCAACAATATTTCTCAGAGTTTTATCATGGGAGGAAAAACACTGCAATACAGTAAAAAAGTAGTATCAGAAACCAAATTTGTTCATAATGATATGTTTTCAAAAAGTGCTTGAAGCCTTTCATCTCACAGCATTTCAATGATCTCCTGAAAACAGAGGTGGCCTCTATTTCTGGAAGAAAAAAAATACTTAGGCATGACAGGTCCATCATTTAAAGTTTTTCTTCCTTGTGCTGCTGAAACTCTTGATGGACTTAAGTGAGAGAGGACTGTGCTATTTCTTCCATAAATGGCACATTTTACTTCTGGTTAGAAACATACCTATTTGGATTCACATCTTTAAAAAATGACTCAAAATCTAATAAGCAATATATTTGACAGGTTCAATCAGCAGTCACTTCACTTGTAGAAAGTAATGCATGTCCACACTATTCTGTTATATAAACTTACTTTCTTCAATGCTGAAGAAAAGTCCATATTAATAACACATATCCTTTAGTCCTTTAATAACATATTGAAAAATAATAGAAATATGGATGTAATTTTGTCATTTTATATAACATATCCTTAAGCTGTGGAAAAAAAACAACCATATGTCTCCTTCTGATCATTTACATTTTCATTTTAAATCTTGTATTGCCTTCTATTAAGACCTGTGCAAAGAGGCAAGCTAATTTTAAAGTCAGAAAACATTTGTTATAGGATAGAATTCATGGCTCATTCTGGAAACAGTATTGTAGCAAAATCTACACCCCATTTTTGGAACAAATACAAATTTTTTAACAAGGAATGGAATATTGTCACAGTTGGAGTAATCTAGGAATGTGAATTTCAGAAAATGTTTCTGTGGTTAAGGAGAATGTCTTTTAAGTGTCCTCAAGTTGTAATGCTATGTACTTGCATATAAGACTATATACTATATAACACTGTAAACATGCAAAGACAGAAATACAAAAGTTATATTCAAGGGAACATAAAAAAGAAATCTATATGGATAATGGAAAACCTGACAACTTTTCAGAGGAAGGCCTAGAAAGATCTTATTTTAAAAATTCAAGGTCTTTAAAATCCATTTGCACAGAGCAGAATACCCAAAGGAAAGCAAAAAGGGAGCCCAAGACAATGGGTGTTTTTTTGAGTCACAGAGCAGAAGAAATGGAGGCATGTATAACTGCTGGACAAGGAACAGAGTCCATCCCACATTCTTCATGGGATCTTTGGACAGATCATTTTTTCCCCTCAATTTACTCAGAAATAAATGAGAAACAAGAGGTAGGCCTGGCATTGGGTAATAGCATAGGTTACAAGAGCCATTTCCTGAGATGTCCAACTAATCAATTCCCAAAAATTATCTCCTTCAGGCGAAGTGTTTAACTAATTTTTCCCGTGCTACCCCTCTGGCAGAGGCTTGCTCTCACTGCTCATTGCCTGAAGTTCTTTGCCACCAGTACCCCAAATGAAAAATCAAGGGGCAGGTGGTGGGACTGCTCTCCTTGACCCATTTAATCAGGCTTTACTGGTGGCTTCAAAAGCCCAAACAAGAAGTGCTATGTAATTACAAATTGGAGGCTTTTCCTATTTGATCTCCAATTATTTCTGCAGCTTTTACAATCCAGAAGCTGAAAACTAAGACAGGTGAAGAGGTGGTTGGGCACTGCAGTGACCAGCATACCCACATTTCCAGGGTGCCAGCACTCAGCATGTGCGTAAGCTGCATGAGCAGAAGACAAGAGTTTGCAGGCAGGTGTTTGCCCACTGGGTGACCACGGGTAGACCCAGTGAGAGGTGATGTTTCTGTGAAAACCTGACAGAGCTGAAGAGAGGGGGTGGAGGCAGCCTGGGCTGCCTGCCTGGGGGCTCTACCACGGGACACTGGGGGCTCTGCCAAGGGATACTGATCCTGTGTTTGACACAAGGTAACATTGTATGGAAACATTGGGACTTTTCTAAGTGCCTTTTCTAACCCTCTAAGCACTAACCCAAACACAGTACTGTCCCTGTGAAGTGGAAAATTCTACTTTATAGAGTCCACCAAGAATAAGGAAGCCCGACTAGGAGCGGCTGTTCCCCACACATCCATGCCTCAGCCTGTAGGAGACCCTTCTCACTGGATTAAATACATACCCGTTTCTCTCTCCTAATCTCTTTGTATTGTGTAGAGCAGCTAGCTGGTCTCAGCAATTTGATACTTTTCCTATATAAAAAAAAAATAATCTGCAAATTACTTAAAGAAAAAAAAGAAGGACCTTTGTTACACATCACATTTGAAAGGCTCGCTGCATTTTCCTAAACAAAACATGTTAGGGCCACCACATTTTTCCACGGCTCTGGTACTCCTATGCCAGATGTCATGGGTACAACAAACACCATGGAGCAGCGCAATGCTTTGCTTGCACTGCCCACCAAGATGAAAGCCCGTACAATACACCCGCTGCTGACACTTCCAGCTCTGCATATTCTTTTGAAATGACTTGGCTACTTCAGTGCATTCACCAGTTCTAAGAAAAACACAATCTCTTTTACGTGCAGCTTACATAAGCAATTTTTCCAGCTCAAACTCTCTCACCAAGACAAAGGCCACCTGCCTGGCTGCTTGCCCACCTGCCTGTGCGGGCAGGGCTTCCTGACCTGCAGTGTGAACTGGTGGCAGCACTGGCAAATTTTAGGCCAAAAATAAACGTCTATAGGTACGTCAGTGATTAAATGAAGACTAGAAAAAATGTGGGCTCCCTCCAGAAGGAAATGGGAGACCTGGTTACCCAGGTTATGAAGAAGCCTGAGGTACTCATTGACTTTTTTGCCTCAGCTTTCACCAATAAGGGCTCTAGCCACACAATGTAAAGTCATGGACTGGGAAAATGAAGAACTGTAGGATATGACCAGATTCAAGAATATCTAAGAAACCTGAGGGTGCAGAAGTCCATGGGACCTGCTGAGATACATCTGTGGGTCCTGAGCCAATTGATGGATGAAGTGCCTAAGCCACTCCCCATCATATTTGAGATGTCATGGTGTTCTAGTGACCAGAAAAGGGGAAACATAAGCCCTGCTTTTAAAAATGAAAAAAAAGGAAGACCTAATGAACTACAGGTTGGTCAGTCTCACCTCTGTGCTTGTCAAGATCATGGAGCAGGTCCTCCTGGAAGCTATGCTCAAGCATATGGAAAATAAGGACATCCAACATGTTGGTGACAGCCAACATGGCTTCACTAAGGACAAATCATGCCTGAAAAATTTGATGGCATTCTATGATGGGGTTACAGCTTTGGTAGTAAGGCAAGACTGACGTCATATACCTGGATGTGTGCAAAGCATTTGACACTCCTTCGTGACACCCTTTCTCTTAATTGGAAAGACATGGATTTGACAGATGGACTAGTCAGTAAATAAGGTATTGGCTGGACAGTGACATTCTGAGAGTTGTGGTCAACTCAATGTCCAAGTGGAGACCAGTTACATTTGGTGCTCCTCAGGGTTCAGTATTAGGACCAGCACTGTTTAACATCTTTGTCGGCCACATGGACAGTGGGATTGAGTGCACCCCTGGTGTCCCCAAAGTGGAGTTGGTTCCCAGTGTACAGTATGCCAATATACACACAGAGCAGAGGTATTGGTTTTATTCTGTTTATTCCTTCAGCTCTTCTTCAAGGATACATTTTAACAAAGCAAGTTAGTACATTTAACCCTAAATTAAACAGTGTCTAAGCACTAACTCAAACACATTCCCGTTCTTGTGAAGTGGAAAATTCTACTTCATAGATACCACCACCAGCAAGCTTGTGGATGACACCAAGCTCTGTGATGTGGTGGTATCAGAGACCAACTGGAATCCAAACAAATAGTTTGAATACTGAAGCTCATTTGTGACCCCCTGGAACAAAGGATTTTTTCTTAGAAGTGTTTAGACAATGGTAGGAGATGAAACTTCATAAGGGAACAGGGGGTTAATAGCCCCTAGACCTGACTGAGGAATGTCTCAAACACTTTCAAGAAGCAAAACTCCTGGAGTAAACTCCTGGGATCTTAACTGCTGCTGTGACAGCAGGGCAAACTAAAGAGCTTTACAGCTGCAACATGGGTTTAATTTGGGTAGACAATAGGGGATAAACAGATAGTACCTTTTCTGTGAGAACAGGCTGAGAGAGTTGAGCTTGTTCAGCCTGGAGAAGAAGCTCCAGGGAGACCTTATAGCAGCCTTACTGTACCTGAAGGGGCCTACAGGAAAGCTGAAGAGGAATTCTTTATCAGGGAGTGTAGTAATAGGACAAGGGGTAAATGGTCTTAAGCTGAAGCAGGGTAGGTTTAGAAGCTGTGGCTGCCCCCTCCCTGTCAGTGTTCAAGGACAGCTTGGATGGGGCCTTGGGCAACCTGGGCTAGTGGAGGGTGTCCCTCTCCATGGCAGAGGGGTTGGAACTAGATGGGCTTTGAGGTCCCTTCCAACCCAAACCAGTCTGTGACTCTATAAGGGGGTTGACAGTCTACAGTAAACATCACTTTTCCTATTATTATCATGGGCTGTATCACTGATTGCAATTTCAGAGGCAGTTTTCAAAATAACTTTACATGAATGCTTTCTGTCACTGTTATAGACATGTAAGAGAGAAAAATTGCAAGTAATATTGTGTGCAGCTTAACTAACCAAATTCTTAATTCCATCAAACCATGGGTCATCTTTTGATGACACTCAAAGATATTCTTTGCTACTCCTGGACAGTCTGCAGCACCCAAAATTCTGGCTCAATCCTTGGAGTATGATAGACGCCATTGATTCTACTAGGTGTGGATATGTGTTTTAATACATCCTTGGGTCAATATTTAACTAATGATAGCTTTGAGAATCTGATTTCAGTTAGGCTATATTTAGATGTTTCTTTACCTTCACAAAAGGGATTAGAAATATCTATTCATATGTTGATAAGGGAAAGTATAAGTAGTATGATCTGGGTTTAAGCTGATATGAACATAGAACAAAACCAAGTTTATCCTAGCCAGCAGAAGGAAGAGGCTTGAAGGAGAATTCAAGAGGATGTCAGAAACTTCTTTAAAGAACGACTGAAAACTAGACTATTAGGATAAATGGTACATGAAACACCTTGCAATGTTGCATTGGAATTAATTTCTCTTTGTTTCTTGGTTTAACAGCAATGGAGCAGCGCAGCCCAGCCTTGCCTCAGAAAAGAAGTCCTGACAGTAGGCTGCTGCCTGAGCAATTTCTGAAGCCCTCTCACAAATTCTCTTACATTTTTGGCCTGCTAGATGATTAGATGTGATTTGATGGCAAGAGAGTCTATGGGACCTTTTTGGAAGAAAAGGGGCTTTCAGATTCAGGTGAATTTATCTGTCTCATAGGTTACCCACAGCAGGACACGTGATATGGCCCATAGGTGGTGTTCCTTGTGCTACAGCTTGTAAAACAATATAAAGTTATAAAATTAAAATCTGTCTATATTTTTATTTCTTATTACCTGGATAAGGTCCTTCAAAATAGTGTAATTTTAAACAGTCTTATTGCTTCATAGTACAATCTCCTTAGTGTTGTGATCTTAGTGTTGTGGTCCTGCTATACACTCTTGGTGTGATTTATTTCTGTGCACATACAGTCCAGCATTTCTGAAAAGTCATATAGGAAAGTCTGAAATTCTAAAAACCTCTCATTTTCAACTTAATATGTGCAATTGCCTGTCTAGTAGTGAAACTAGCTGAGCTGCTGTTTTCTGAACATGCTCTATGCATCTGGGTCTGTATAATGGATCTTTGCTGGTGGTGAAGGATTGATTATTTAGAAGGAAACCAGGTGTATATTCCTGCTTTCAGCACTTTGTGTACAGAAAGAGCTTGCTGTTGTATTCACACTAACACTCACGTTGTGGTACCCCGTGAAGAACCCAGAAAACTCTATTAGGGGCATGTTTGAAGGAAAACACTTTCATAACCACATCAAGCCCTTATTTTCACTTTCTACAAGGCCTCTGAGATACTAGTGTGGTGTATGAGTATGAAACATAAATTAGACTTCAGTTTGATAAAATAATGAGCAAACTTCAAAGTTTGAAGAGTTCATGTCATTTCAGGCAAGTGCTGAAAAATCCAAAGGTTTACTTAGATCTTATCTGAGAAGGCCTGGAGTTGAATGGGAAATGCAAAAGAACCTACTTTCTTTTTCTCCTGGGACTTTATATATGCTCTCTTCTCAGCTGCTCTGGGAACAGGAAGTGCTGAAGCACTCAGAAAAGAAAATCATCTTTAAAGTATTGAATCTGAATTTTTCAAACCTCAGGAAAGTTTATTGGCTTTTAAGTGGTCATTTGAATCTGTCTATCTGACCCTAGTAAATACACAACTGTCCTTGTGATATTTATGGAAGATCTCTTTTCAAGGAGACATCGAAGTAAAGAAAGGATACCTTGTACAGATGCTAAGGAGGGTTTGCTTTACTTGTACTGTTTTTTTATTCCTTGCTTCTCAGTGGTATCACTATAGCAGTGTCAGAGCTCTGGCCAGACTGCTCAGTGTCCCACTGAGGGTAACCTCAGCCCAGGTCCCCAGCCCTGGCCTGTGTTGTAGGCATGTCTGCTGCCAGACCTGGTCCCAGCCGCTCCAAAAGTGTTCCTGGGATCTCCGTGGCAAGCACCAGACATGTCTTCTTGCCTTTTTGCCTTGCCTTTGCTCTCCTGGCTTACCTTGCCTGGTGAGAAGCCAGGGATGTCTGTAGACCATTCATAAGTACCTTGAACTCTGCTCCTAATCTTGATGCTGTATGTTTTCTCAGGATGAACTTTAAAGACCAGAAAAGTCAACAAATATTGCCAGGCTCTTTCAGTTTTCCGTGTGAAACATCTTGCATTATCTTTCAGCAAATCAGTTTCAGTGGAGTCCACTGTTTGCTTGCTATGTGGTTCTTTGTATTTTAAATCTATAGCTGCTTTTCTGTTCTTTTAATAAAATATATCTTTTTTGGTTTTGGTTTTTTTTGTCTTTTTCTTTTTTTTTTGACTGTGAGCACAGGCTGAATCCTTGAACAGAGATTAAACTGCAAAAAGTAAAAGCAGGACCTTCATTTTCTCATAAAATACCAACTTAGGTAGCTGATTAGTTCGCTATGAGGCATTTCCCTGAAAAGAGAAAAGAATTTGTTCCCTGGATGTAGTGATGCAGTGTAACATTAACTGTTTTAAATAGTGACATTATTACCATTTTGGGAATCATCAGTCAGTGTAATGTTAGGATGGCCTTTTCTCATAGTTGGTCTCTTTTCAGTCTCATAACTTTGTATTCTTACACAGATGCATGAAACCCTAGTGTGAGGGGATTGATTAGAAAGGCCCAGCTCTTCTGTGAGCACCATTTCCTCATACACATTTATGTTTGTGCAATTCAAATATTCATAAACAGTATAATTATATAATACATATAGATGTTGTTACACAAACATTATAATTAGGTTCCTCCTTTGTTGTGAGTTCATCAGTGCGAGATGATGCAGTCAAGCCATGAGGAAGACCCTGACTTTGTAAAACCTCCTTTCCTGTTCTAATGTTGCCAAGAACTTGGCAAAATCAAATACAAGAAACTCATGTGGAGAATAGGCATACAAAGTCCTAAGTAGCACTGGCATAATTTTGCCAAGTCATATTAAAAAAAAGGAGCCATTTTAATTAGGTTTCCAGTATCACACTGTGCTCTGCTGTACTAAAAGCAAACTGGATTTGCTTCAGCTCACCCTTACTGAAACACTCTATACCATTTTTACTCAATATTTCATAGACCATTAGAAAATAAGAGCAGAAGGAGCCTGAGAGTTCATCCTCTGCCCCTCACTGGGTCCATTATATCTCCTGAAAGACCTCTTCCCAGCTCCATCTTAAAGATGCTGCTTGATTTCTGCTGGAGACCCTAACGAGTATAGCCCCTTTGTGCTGTCGTGCTCAGGTGCTTGACAATCCTGCTGCGAGTGTCTCATTTAAAAGTCACTGATTGCTTTAGGCTCAATCCTTTCCATTCTCTAATGAGCAGGCTGTAGATGGGAATTGCCCCCACAGTATTGGACAGAAACTGTAGCAAGATTCAAGAGGAACAGACTCTGAAATACAGAATCATTTCTGGATCACAAAGGCATCTTTTGTAACTTTTCAGTGTTTTTATCTATCAGCAATATTTTACTCTACTGAATTTAAAGTCCACAGAAGGTACCTGCATGGCTTTGTGTTTTCTTTATTTTGTTAATCTGATTTTTTTCTTCCATACTTTCTGTTTACATGTGATGTTTTGTTAGAATCATATTAAAAATCTCATCACGAGCGTGAAAATTGGATCTTCTCTTCCATTTCAGTAACTTTGTGTGTGTCCATAAAACAAGTGTTTCAGTGACAGGAGTTTTCCTGCTGGCTTCCCATAATGTACAATGGACCATAAACACTGACACTGAGCATTTCTTTTTGCTTCTGTGGAGGGATAGCAGATTCTTCACCTAATTGTGCTCTCTGAATTCAGGAAGTTTAAAGCAGGTGAATCCAGCCTTGTGCAATGTAAATACTACAAGCAAATATTAAGGCTGATTCATCAGCCTCATATATTCCTGCGTTCTCCCCTTCACTCAAAGTTATACTTTTAAAATTAATTCTACTGTGTTGTTTTCAAAAATTCTCACTGGTGAAAATAGTGGCTCATCAGGTGAAAACAGAAAGATTGCTGTGATCTTTAAAAGTCAAATCAGATCCAAGTAATTTGAAATTTGAGGTTACAAGAGCTGAGACTGCCCTGTAGAACGCAGGAGGGTCACAGCTTTTGTGGTCCTGATTGATAGGAGAAATTGTAGCAGACATTTGTGTGAACACATAGGAGGCTTAAAGTGAAAAATGAAGTACAAAACAAGGTCATTCTTTCTTGTAGTGGTAATGATTTATTATTAATTTTAATAATTAATCAACAAGACAATGTTAGCAACATGGGAATACTTGAGGTGTTTTGTAGAATGGAAAAAACGAGCCACTCTTTTGTAGAATACCTTTATATGTCCATCTTCATGAGGTTAGAGACAGTCACAAGCATCCCTGCTTTGGGCTTCTGCTCAAGCACACAAAGGCACAAGTAGACTGTAAAACACTTAGTAATTGGTTTTAAATAGGAACTGTAGGAACACATTTAATTTTGGAGTTTTTTCATGGATCGTCCACAAGCTTGCAATGGTGGGTATGTCTGAGTGCTAGAGGGCAAAGATAGAAGAAATTTACAGTCCTTCACCAGAGTATGGCTGTTTTTCTCCTCAAGATGTATTAGTATTATTTTTATAATGAAAAACATACACTGTTCTTGTTTTGCTCAGCCTCTGACGTGTTGTGCTGTACTTCATGTCACTGTTAAGACAGAAACACAAAGAAAACCCTTAAAGAAGTTGTAAAATGCTGGTTGAGATGGACTTCCACTGTATGTAAGGTAAGAGCCTCTCACGTAACATCAGGGTTAAGTCCAAACTCTGGTCCTGTCACATTAAGTACTAATTCTGGTCACATTCCTAAAAGTCTGAACTCAGATGTACTCTGCTGAAATCAATAGAAACACTTCAGCTTACAACTGGTATAAATGCTCATGTTTAAAATTAATATCTGTTATGTTTTACATTCCATTCATTTCACATTTTCCCTTTGAGGAAAAATGAATCCCTTTCCTTTTCTTCCTGTTAATGAATTTATTTTAATAATAAGAATAGAAAGGTAATGAAGCTCTTCTATTTTCTGCAGAATAATTAAAGATTCACTGGGGAGAGGGAAGCACAGTGGAGCCCACTGGCTGGGAGATTCATAAAGAAAATTAAAAAACTAGAGTTTGAACCTCTAGTCCAATTAATATTTATATATTTTATGACAAAAGGAACAATTCCCACTGGAGAAAGCCCTATTTTAGACTATTCATTAGTTTTGCAGAGCTGTTAAGTGCCTGCAGGAAGCTAAGCTATTTGGACCTTAAGTCTCTTCCCCTCCGATGATCAAATTCATTTTGGATTAAATAGTCTAGGTAAGTGGGCTGCAGCTTTTGCACTGTTTTACCAGGCCAAGTTCCAAACAACTTTGTAACACAGGGCCATCCCAGTCGTGTTGGCTGTGCTGGTGCTTTGAACCCCTTTCTGTAGGGACGTGTAGGCACTCCTCTACCCTGCACTCCCCCCCGTTTTGATGGCTGCTCAGTGATGCCAAGTAGCACCCTAGGAGAGGATCCTGCCAGGGTGGCTTTGGTGCCTGGATTAATGATGGTGAAGTCTGGAGCAGCTTTGTTCTACTGGCTCCTCTCAGTTTTAGGACGGGTCTTGCTTTCCACCCTGGTCTCTGTAGATATCCTTCAGCTAAACACCACACAGTAGGACAGGTAAAGAGGAAATGCCTGTTCTACTGCCTTCTTTCTCATCCTTCAGGACTTACAGAAATATGCAGGGATGCAAAGGTGTGTTTTGAATATAATTTTAATAAACTCCTTGATTTTCTGTCCTTGTACTTGCCTTTGTCTGTACGGAACCATAAAAGAGAATCTCTGAATTGAGTTATAAACACCTCTTCAGCATCCCTTCATTCACCTGGGTACCAGAGTGCCAGCAGCCCCCTCAAAGATGAGCTGCAAGCTTCAAAGTCTGTAATAACTGGTTTTAAATGCAGGTATATAACGCTAAATGAATCTGAAAGACTGCATTGCAGATGAGTTTATTAATTTCAGAGTAAATTTGTCTGCTGTGTGAGCAGAAGGAATTTTTTTTCCTATCTGCTGGTGCTGAAAATCAAGGATCAGAAAACCTAATGGAAGATTTTTCTGCCTTTATAATAAAGGTCAGACCTTGCAGTCAGTACTTGCATAGACGATTAACTCTCTTTGGTGCAACATGATGCATGAAACAGGAGATGGTTCCATGCTTCTGGAAAAGTTTGGCTTTCCTGGAGATATTTTTTCTTTTATTCATAAGGCAGAGAGATGAAATACATGTAGGAAATGCGTTGGCAGAGCTGCAGTAGTGCTATTATTATACATAAACTTTCAGTGAATCAGATTTTTAGATTCCAGAGAATGCATGGGTGTATGTACAGGTTAGAAAAACAAATAAATACATATAAAACAGGTGTTTAAGACTTGAACTTTTTCCTCTTTCTAAGATATTAAGGAATTTGGAGACCCAGGAATAAAGAATGAAACACCTTTTATCATGGAATCATACAATCATAGGTTGGAAGGGACCTCAAAGCCCATCTAGTTCCAATACCCTGCCATGGGCAGGGACACCTTTCACTAGACCAAGTTGCCCAAAGCCCCATCCAGCCTGGCCTTGAACACTGTCAGGGAGGGAGCAGCCACAGCTTCTCTGGGCAGCCTGTGCCATGGCCTCGCCACCTTCAGAGTAAGGGATTTCTTCCTAATGTCGAATCTAAATCTTCCCTTCTTCAGTTTAAAGTCATTTCCCCTTGCCCTATCACTAGACTTAATGCTACTTCTTTCCAGCTCATGTTCTCACATCTGTGTAGAACTTTATAGCTCTGATTCAACTAAAAAGTTCATATTCTCCACACAGTGAATAGCTCTACGTGGGACTAACCTCTGCTACACCATCTGGGATAGCTAAATCTGATCTTGCTACACCAGTTTTACACCAGATTAAAATCTAGCCCTTGGCATTTAAAGAATAAAATGGCATATTTATACAGGCTTAAAAAAATGTCTTTATAGCATGAGTCACAGTCTGCAGCTTGGTGATGACAAAATATCTGGTAATTTAGCCACCCTGAAATATTTGTCATCTTTATTGTTTGTTTTCTCATGATTTAAAGAGCTTCTGTGATTAATATCTGAGCCTTGCTCAGTATTTGAGAACATTATGTGAAAATTGTCAAAATCTAAAGTCTAAAGTAATCTATAGATTAAAAGTGATCTTGGACTTTTGCTGCTCCAAATGAATATTTTATTAATGATGTTAATTACCTATAGATTTCAGGTAGTAACTAAACACATTCTGTTTTAAGCTTCATGTTGGCCATGTCACTCTGGTGTATGGTGGGTGCTGGTAACAAGTCAACACTTGCAGGCTGTTGCCATGCGGCAAGATCTTAGATAACACAGATATTTCCTGTTCTGTCGGGGATGCCATTGCGTGGGAACTGCCCATGAGGCCTGGCTTGTGATGTCAGTCATTCCAACCACTCTTCTATCTGGTATTTGAAATGCCAGTCATAGGCTGGGTCGTGCTAAAGGTTCCCTTGTTCTATTTCTGGCTTTTCCATTGACCCAGGGACAAGGAAGTAGTTTTTTTTCTGCCCTGCATTATCTCTAAGTAGATTTTGTAGTTAAAACGAGTTATTAACTTTTTATTAAAAATATAGTTTATCTGGAAATGATGATCTTACATACTGAAAAGATTCACAGGTGTGAAGCATTTTTTGTTTGCCAAAGCTTTCACCAGAAAAAGAAGCCAAAGCAAAACTTTTATTAGGAAAAAAAAAAAAAAAAGAATTTATCCTCCAAAAAACAGCTTCTGACCAGAGAAATAAGTCTTGCAGTCTGGTACTCCTTTGGGTTTTAACATTCAATTGCTTATACAAACTGCAAATGCTCCAGAAGAATAGACAGGGAGAGCATAAACTTCCACATACGCTTAATGCCATTTTGTGCAAAATGGATTTATATCTCTTTGTGTCTATGAGTGTAAGAAAATTTGAAAGTCCTCAGTTGCTTTGAAACCACATATATATACAAAAGATACGGAGTTTCAGAGGGTGAAAGGACCGTTTGCTTCCATCTACCTTAACTATTTGTTTTGAGAGGTAATTAGTCAATAGTTTTCTGATTAAATATGTTTGAAGTGCCAGGGGCCTTATTACCACATGTACTATTACAGTAATACTACTACTACAGTAAACTACAGGTTTTGGAGTTAAAATGATGATGATTCCAGAAATCATAATACCATCTTTTGTCACCTGCAGCCTGAAGCAGGAACTGTTCCCCCCCCCACATAATTGAGATATAGGACCATAGATTTAAAAGTTGGTGCCTAGTGGGAAGCCAAATGCCTTGTAAGGTCAATGAGAATCAGATCCTGTTTGTCAAAAATCTACTTGGTTTCTCATGTCACTTTACTGAATTTCTCAGTCATTAAAGCAATCTGTTGGAAATAAATCTATCTGAAGGACACGTATCCACAAGCTAACCTGCAGAAGGACTGACAAAATTAAAAGTCCTCGAGCACTTGTGTGATCCTAAGACAGACAGTGGGTTTTTTTATAGTGAATAGTTTGATGCTTTGGGAGCTGCCAGAAATTTTACTGAAGCAAGAGTAGGATCTGATGAGCTGGAGATAAATCTTTTCATTATTCTCAAAGACGAAGTGACAGATGCTGTGGGATTGACGGTGCCTGGGGTGGATGGGCTGCCAGGATCTCAGGAATGTTTGGGAGATTCCCACTCCTCCCAGACTGTGGAAGGTGGCTGGATAGGCGTTCACGCGCCTCCCTGTGCCATTGTCACTGTGCCATTGTCACTGCAGGGCGGGGTGCTGGCACAGGGAAGCTTCCCATCTGGGCATGAACAGTCACAGCTCACGCTGAAAATAAAGCTGAACAGGAATTCTTGCAGCATGCTTAACAGAGGGCAAAATGCCTTTCATATAAAATTGGAGATTTCTCTAGTGAAAAACTGATAACCCTGAAAGACTTTTTTCTTCCATGAAAGAAACCCCAAAACTGAAACTATTCAGTTGTCGATATTCCTGAGAATGAATATTCTGAGTTTTGAATGGACCGAAGATATTTTCTGCCATTCAGTTTAAAAACCTATTTCCATTGGGGTTAATGGCCATGATGATTTCTCCCATTCTTCCATAATGCAAACCTGCCTAAACTGTGCAGTGATACACTGACTGAAGAAAACTAAAGGAAAATTTGAGATTGCAGTATAAACCAAAGTTGTGTGATGATGTTAAATGAAATTGAACATTTCAGTACGATGAAAAAAAAGAATGCAAAATTATATAATTGGATTAAAAATCATCTGATATTCCCATACTTTAAAAACTGCATTTTGCAGAATTTCTATTTTGCCACACGTTTTAGAGTTTTAAAATCTGGCTTTTTTTCTTGGTACAAAGCTAAATGCTAAAGTGTTCAAATGGATTGTTTTAAGAAAAAAATGGTTAACATTAGAAGTGTCACCGTAATTATGGAACTTGCTTTGTATTATGCTGATGTGAGACCTATTGTCATGGGTACTTCTTTACAGCTGAACATTCGGGTGTCTTCAATGATAGCGGATGGCCCAGGGCTCTCTGGCTCCTCCTGGCAGCCCTGGTGCTTGCATGCAGAGATGAGGGAGCAATGTCAGTTTGGTTTGGGAGCAATGCCATTCTGAGTAACACAGAGCAGTTTCCATGGCATTTCGGCAAAATTCACCTTTCATCAGGAAAGCTGAGTGTTGGTGCTGAAGCTGGCACAGGACAGTATGCCTGGGTGAGAAGCCAGTCCCTTTCTCAGTAGCTCCCATGCTTCATGCATGGCAGTGCTGTTTTGGGATGCTGCTGGCCAGCTGCCCTCTGCCTAGAAGCAGTGTGGTAGCTATCAGCAGTACTCCTTTCTCTCAGCCTTGTGTTTGCTCCGGGGTCTTTGTTCCTCACCATTCAATGTCTTCTGTGTTTTCTGTGGCACTGCATGGAGCACTGGCAGCCCATGGTGAGAGCATTGCACCATGAGTATTTTAACAAGCACGCACTTACACGCTCTGAGCATGGCATCCTTATTAAACTCCATGGAGGAGGGAGAGAGTTTTTCTATGTCATTTTAGATAAGTGCCACTATTCAACAGTTCAAAATGGCTCAACAGATATTCTTGCAGTCTATGGAAAACTTTATGTCCATTTTCACATCCACACATCTGAGTGGGAAGAAAACGATTTCGTTCTGATTCAGAATAATGTACCCGTTACTATGACTATCTCACACTTGGATAATAAAACCGGGGTTCAGAGTGGAATGCAAGTAGGGGGTTGTTGCAAATGAAGCCATTCATTACACAACAAAAAGTGGAATATGGTATTATGTTGCTAGAATCTTGCAGCACAAAAATCCAGGCAGAGTGAGAGAATAAATAGTTCTGTGTGCCTTCACCAATAGTGTTTTTTCTACATCATTGCTTTTTTTCTTGCAAACAAAATCCGTCAAAGAAGAGAAGCAAGATTAAAAGGAAGAGAATTAATTTCTATCTGACAAATGTTTTATCAGTTGCAGACTGTTCAGACAGTTATGAGAAAGTACAATGCAATAATAAAAAGAGAATTATCTTGCTTTTAAATTGAGAAAACAAATTTTACTGGGAACAATGGGCTTGTGTTATAGCAAACACTCTGAAGTTGACAGCAACACTCAAAGGTAAGCAGAGAAGATGACAGCTAATTGCAGATGTAGGAGGGAAGTGGCAGGCTAGGAGGAGTTTTGTCTCTACTCTCTGGGTGTGAGAGATTTGTGTTGGGTTAGGCCATGCCATGGTTGTCTCAGCATATAGGATTTCAGGCTAACATTTTCAACGAGGTGTTGTGTTGGTGTCATCAGCACTGCAGAAAAGATGCTTTGGAAGTGTTTGACACTGGTCTAATTCAGTCTGCACTTGTGCATAATGAGACTTATACAGAGTCTGCATATCAAGGTAGAACTGTCAAAGGGAAACCTGTATTGCACTGCCACTTCAGAAAGTGAAGTGATTGCAGGAGTCCCCAAATCAGCCAAGTGCCAATCTAAATATAAAACAGAAACAGGGGTAGTAGATGAGGTGGTTGCAGCTGGCGACCCCCATCCCAGTACCCATATGGTCCTGAGGCACAGAAGGGTCATGAGGAGGCTAGGGGGTGCAGTGAAAACAGAATAGATGGGGAATTATAATCCCTATTTTCATAATTTCTGTAGAAATCTCTGTGTGTGGAGTACATGGATCATGGAAAGTCCTTGCAACCTTGGGGGTTGGAATTAGATTATCTTTAAAGGTCCCTTCCAACCCAAACCATTCTGTGATATTAATTTCTGCCTGCTCTAAGTCTGACCACAAAGCTCCCAGGGGCCCAATTTCTATCATTGGTAGTGTTTTGTGTGTTTTTTTCCAGTATGTGGTATATGAAATGATGAGATACCTGTCTCACAACCCACCAAATCAGTGCTCAGTTGCTCATGGACTCCAGGAACAATACTGGTATTGGTATGCAGGGAGGCAGTCCTAGCACTGACTTACCCACAGTGTGCCTCTAAAGGAAAGTGTTCCCATCAGGATATTTGGATTCACCTTGGAGCACACTGGTGTGGAAGGCTGGGGACCAAAACTGAAAACAGAAAGAAAGGAAGTAATCTATTTGTTTTACTGCTGGCCCTCTCTGTCATTTCATATCCTCTGGTGACCTGATGTGTTGCATTGCATGTACACAGAGAAGTCTTGTTTTGGTTTACCTTGCTGGCTTTTCATTTTATTTTCTGCTGGCATGGCATTTGAGCAAAGACTCTTGCTGTGAGTCAGTCAGAAACACCAGATCTTCGTTTGAATTTAAAAGGCTGCAGCCAGCTCTGTGAGCACTCCTACCCCTCGGCTGATCAGACATCAAGTCTGCATGGCACTGCCTATCCATGGGAAGTGGTGTGTGTTTGTGGTCTGTACTGCAGCATTGGTAGCTGCAACAGGTGAGCATGCTGGGGAACTAAGACTTCCACCATCAGGAGTTTCTTGCAGCATAATGGTTATCCCAAGTGCTTTCTGTGAACAGCCATTTAAAACTCACTCTGATTTGGAGAACACAAAAGAAAGCTTTTAATTTGGAGCGAGGTTTTGTAATTCAACAGTTCCAGAGACTCTTCTGAGCTGGAGCAGGTAGATGGGTGTGACAGGGTCTCAAATGAGAATCACAACAAAGTCTTTCAGGAAATTGTTCCAGGCTCCCCTGCTTAAATCAGATGAGAACCTCTCAGCTGTGAGGCGGTACATGGTTTGCATAGACAGCAAGGAGAAAGTGTGGACTCTGTAGCCCCCCTGCTACACAAGGTACAGGCTCAGCAAAGGCAGGTAAGATAACGTAGTACCAAGTAGTAGGTATTAAAAAAGCAATAATTTGGTGATGGCTTGGGATGCTTAATCTCTTACCTAACTTTTCTTACCATAATGAAAACAAAACATATAGATTTAAAATTCAGTTTCTTAAAAAAACAAATAAAATTGTGAGTACTTTCCCAAAAAACAGTCAATACTTTCTTTGATTTATTCTCGCAACAAGGGTGGACAGTTGGTTCCCTGAACAGGAGCTGCCAACTTCAGCTTCAGGTACTACAGCAGAAAAGAAACCTGTAGGTAACTCATTGACGAATAAGGCAGTTGGTCTGCCAATGACACTTAACCAAGCTCACGGGAGAAATAATTTGGTATATTACCTCTACCCTCTTTTCAGTGTTACTGTTGTATCTGTATTTGTTCCACACACTGCTTTGGCTAGGGTATTTGCAAGAAATGGGCTCTTATTTTTCTCAGTACACTAGAGCTGAACATTGCCATCGCAGTTCCTCCTCTATTTTGTATTAGTATTGTATAATGTCATCTTTATTCATTTATACATGTTTACAATACAATGGCATTCTGTGAGGCTATAAAATTAAGTCTAGCGAACACAGCTTTTACATTCGCTGCTCTATTAAAAAAAAATACAATGGAGGAAAGAGGAAAAGGGCATCTGAATGCTGACAGCTCAGTGTCAGTTATTATAAAATTGTTTGTAGTTTTCCAAAAGTGTATTAATTTCCTACACCTTATGTAGATCATGTGAACTCTACACGACCCTTCAGCATCCTGCAAATGCAGTACACTGCGGAAAAATACTCTCTCCAGCTCATTAGCGCAGGTAGCTAGATGCCCATTCTGTGTTTGGTGTGACGTTTTGTTAATGATGCCAGAAGCATTTGCCATTTTAAGTTGTATATTTTCCCCTAGTAAATTTTAAAAAGCATTCTTTATTTTCTCACAAAGTACAGCAAGGGAAACTGGAAATAATGGTTAAGAAGTCTAGAAAATAACTTGTCAAAATGTCCTTGATGCAATTCTTAGGATTCTTAAAGTTATGATTACAAAGATATTTCCAAGATCATGCATATAAATGCAAAGTACAGTTGGTTTTGTTTTAGGCATGCACTGGTTATTTATTCAGATCTTCAGAACTGACTGACTTGCAAAAGGTGTTTGTCCCTCTGTTTTCTAGCCCTAGGGTTAGATTGGCTCTTGAGGGACAAGTAGTGGAAATCACAAGTACAAGACAAGGGCACATTAATGCCTGTAAAGCATATGCTGCTGTCTGCGAGTTTTTAGACCAGTTACGTACATCAGGCATTATTCTTTCCAGAAGTATTGACTATTGGAAATACACATCATACTTGCTAAAAGAATAATACCTTTGGGAAACCCATGAGGTGAAAGTGTAAGAGAAATTTATAATCCCTGTGAAAAAAATATGGCCTGTTAGCCTGTTTTACTATTAGTACAGTGGAAGCTTCTACCATTGAAGAAATCTGCCAGTCTGATGGTAACAGCGTTTGGTAGTGCCTTTTATCATCAATCTACCAAATCTGCACATGTCTGAAAGATCAGGTCCCTAAACTGATGGGGATTTCTGGGCTGGGGTTCTAAGTCTGACAAAAGATAGTAGAGGCTCAAGCACTGACACTGACCCTAAGGGTTGTGATGAAGGCAACTCTGAGGGAAAAAACCCAAACCAAACAAAACTGACACAGAAAGGATTAAATTGTAGTACAGAAAGTTCAGGTAAGTAAGTTCTGCACAGTAACATAAAGATATGGATAAAGGAGAACCAACACGTGTCATGGCCTTTGTATTTAAATGGACGTGTGCTTGATAATACACAAATGCTCAAAAGCTCCTCTGCCTTTAAGTTTACAGTGGGGTGGTTATGACAGGATTTTAACAGCTTTCATAGAATCATAGAATGGCATGGGTTGGAAGGGACCCCAAGGATCATACAGTTCCAACCCCCCTTCCATCATCCTCGAGCCCTGGATCTAGCTAAGGTTGTCCAGGGCTCTATCCATCCTGGTCTTGAACATCCCCAAGGATGGGGCATCCAACACCTCTCTGGGCAGCCTGTTCCAGCACCTCACCACTCTCCCTGTAAAGAACTTCCCCCTAATATCTAATCTAAACTTCCCCTCCTTTAGCTTTAATCCATTCCCCCTTTTTATGTTATTATCTATCCTTTTAAAAAGTTGATTCCCCTCCTGTTTATAAGCTCCCTTCAGGTACTGGAAGGCTGCAGTGAGGTCCCCCCACAGCCTTCTCTTCTCTAGGCTGAACAGGCCCAGCTCCCTCATCCTCTCTTCGTAGGGGAGGTGCTCCAGCCCTCTAATCGTCTTCATGGCCCTCCTCTGAACCCTCTCCAACAGTTCCACATCTTCATAAATTATATAAAAAATACTAAACTATTTGTGACTGAGACCTGGACAGAACATTTCCAGAGAAATGCAATGATATTGTAAGCACCATTCTGAGCAAGCTCATTTTGGTGTGGTTTTGGATTAGGGAACCCTGTACGTTGTAGCTGGAGAGGAAACAAGGGATGTGATTTATTATCCCTAGGCCTCTCACAGAAATGCAGCAATGGAGCTGCTGGCTTGTGCTTATATGGGGGCATGACCAGAGTCAGAGAAAGGTCTTGTGTTTGCAACATCAGTTTTAAAAACACTATTTCTTGAAAATGCTCAGAGGAGGCAGTCAATCTGAATTGAGTGGATCTCAGTTGCTGAGCAGGAATAGGCTTCTCCAGTTTACCCCTAAGATTAAGCATAGGTGATACTCTACCAAAGAGCTCTAACAGATCAAAGTCTTCAAACCACAGGTCAGATTCACAAACTGGTATTTGGTGATACAAAATTTCACCACGAAGGAACTAGTGTGTATGACAGGATAACAGTGCTAACTTGTGGAAGAAGTGACCTCCCTGTATTGAATGTTGGGCATCTTTAAGGATGCCCAACTGGCTTTCTTGATGGACACGTTTTTAAACCAGGTTCTACACAGTATTTTCTTGAAAGCAAAATAAATGAGCTGTTCAGCTGCATTTCATCAACTAAATTACCTGTTTTAAAATGCACTGTATTATTTCTTATCACAGTCATTAGGAAGACCTGGTATAATTAAAATATATAAATTCAGATGCTACAAAGACTCCTCACCACTCTCTTTTGTGTTTTACTGTAACTTTATTTTTAAACCACTCTGAATATATTGCATAACCTTACAATGTGGCAATGTTTTTTTCTGTCCATCTTATTTTAATTTTTAACTGTGTTAATTTCTAAAATGTTAAGGAAGTATTTAAATAGAGGTGGTACGCAGATGGAGTTTTGAGATCTACAGCTGAATTCTTAACATGCTAGCATGAAGAGCATCATGGCATCTTGGCATTTGGTGAGGAAATTATAAAAAAAACCCCAACAACCCAACATCTCACTTGCAGATATGAAATCAAAATGTTAAATCTCCTCTCATGCATCTAACTGCACCAACGAGTGAAAAGGTGTTAATAAAAAAGAGTATTGAGCAGGGTGACTTTTCTAGCTGAGAAAAACAGGTTGTATTTATGCATCATTTCCAAATCTAGTTCTAGAGAAAGAGTAGGTAGCAAAAAGACCATATGTTCAAAAAAAGAGCTGTGAGATCCTGCGTGGCATGATGACAAGTGTGGGAAGGCATATTTATTAGAAAAAAGTGTGAGCAAATATTCATGGAGAAGAGTAGATTGGAACTGTTTTAAAGGTTACCACAGTAATCCCTAGGCTATTTGTCTTGGTTTCTCCCTGTAGCCATTTCCTTTCGAAACACAAGGTATCAGTTGTCTTGGACTTTTTGTGTGGGACCTGAGTTCAAGAGAGGGTCACTGGTAGGTCACTCACAAGACAGGTAAGCCTGCTGCAACAGAGAATGTTTTGGTTGTCAGTACTTCTTAGTAAGGGATTTGACTGATTCACTCCTAGCCTTATAATTTATATTCTCACTGCTGGAGAGGAGGATTGGCATGAAATCGTGCCGTGAATGCAGTGATGAATGCAGCTTCAGACTGTGTCATAATGTGCCTTCCCATCAGCAAGAGAATAAAAATGACTCTTGCATGAATTGCCATGCTGAAGACCTCAGTTTTTTAGTGATGCAAATGGATAGGATCTTTAATCTTGAGCAATGTTATGAACCTGCATGAAATGACTTCACTATTCTATTCCCATTCCTTGGGAAAGCTTCATACTTCTTTGGCAATCTTAGCAAGAAGTGAAAGCATAATGATAGCAGGCAATTGGCAATGTTGAGGCTTGGTCTGAGGGACTGTAATATTCGATACAAGTTCATATTGCAGTTTTGCTGCCTTTAACATAAGTGTATGCCTTCTGTTTGTTTTCCACTCCTATTTATCACCAACATTAAAATCCTAGGAGGGAAAATTCTGATGGCTTCCTTAAGACAATAAAGCAATTATATAGAAAAATATGCAGTCCCCAGGATTTTGGTGCTTATTTACTGACAAAACACAAAAACCTAAACCTAGTTATCAAGCTAATTTAATTCAGGAGAGGATGTAAACTTTTTTATATAGAATTATATTTATGACAACAACCTGTCTTGGAGACAGAGAAGCTCATGGTGGTGCATATCTTCAGTGTAACAAAGTCCAAGTCCTTAACTAGCCCTCCTGAATCCAAAACAAACAAAACATCATAAAAATCTTTTCAACTAAATTTCTCAGAATAGACAGCCTGCTTGTTTAGCCAAAGTGCAGACCAAAAGTCTTTTAATGTACATTCATGAGAAGATAGAAGCAACAGATAGTTCTTAATGGGATCTTGAACAAATTAAGATAAAATAATAACATCACAGAACCACAGACTAGTTTGGGTTAGAAAGGACCACAAAGCCCGTCTAGTTCCAACCCCCTTCCATGCGCACAGACACCCTCCACTAGACCAGGTTGCCCAANTCAGGTGGCCCAAAGCCCCATCCAGCCTGGCCTTGAACACTGCCAGAGAGGGGGCAGCCACAGCTTCTCTGGGCAGCCTGTTCCAGGGCCTCGCCACCTTCACAGGGAAGAATTTCTTCATAATGTCTAATCTCAACCTACCCTCTTAGTTTAAAGCCATTACCTTGTGCCCTGTCACTACTTGCCCTTGTAAACAGTCCCTCTCCAGCTTTCCCGTAAACACCCTTCAGGTACCAGAAGGGTGTTATAAGGTCTCCCTGGATCCTTCTCTTCTGCAGACTGAGCAGCCTCAGCACTTCTAGCCTGTCCTCATAGGAGAGGTGCTCCAGCCCTCTGATCATCTTTGTGTCCCTCCTCTGGACTCACTCCCACTGAATTGGAAAATGAAAAGATTCCCTTGGTTACCTGAATTGTATGTAGGTTAGTCATTCATTCACCTTCCCTCATCTCTCTCCATGGGGGAAGAATATTTAACAAAGCATGGACTTGCATTTTGAAACTGAAAAAATCTGAGGTCACAGAAGAGACAAAGTCCTTTGCCCATGTTCCCTTGAGCTGCTGACAGCTCATGATAGGTCAAGCACTAAGGACCACATCCAGTTTTCATGGTAAAACTATTTCTGCCAGCTCTAAAACCAGCTTTTGATTAGTCAGTTGAACAGAAAAAACTGAAAACGCAGCAAGAGATGAAGTTAGCATCCGTGAGGCTATAGAATAATAGTTTCTGTTCTAATTATACATAATGGATCAGTTAAAGTTCAGCTTTTCCTTGCAAGCCTTCCTTTAGGAGGCTTACTTCTGAAAGTGTTCCCAATACTGTTTTCTTCCTGTTGTTGTTCCTTCATTTAATGGAATCTTTCTTGTGAACTACAAAAACCTTTTTGAAGCTGTGCTTCATGTTCAGCATTACCCATTGGAACAGAGGAGGGATGCAAAGTTCACACCTTTTGCCTTATTAAATCTCTTTCAACAAACTAAAACCTTTTCCAAATATTCAGATTTTTATTTGGGTTATTTCTAAATATTCTTTAATTATGGATATGACGCTCAGGCTATGAAAAGTTAACTTTCTGTCCTAGATAAAGTCTTCATTCTATGTAGATGAACAGCTTCCTATCATGTCCAGGGAGTTTTGATTCTGGCCTCCAGTTTTCCACAGAGCAGACACTGGCCTCTAAGGCCAGTCCAGCAATGCCATCCTTCATGCTTGTCACTTGTCGGGCGATATTAGATAATACTACCAGTCTGTTCTTCCAGTCACTTGGCAAAACATGTTTGTGAATTTTGTAGAGACGTTTCAGTAAAATAAGGTGCTTTTTGTCAAAAAATCATTGGAAGAAACATTAGACATTTTGACATTTTTCAGCTGGTCTTGTACTAGACACATTAGGTTTTATTGTTAGTTTTCCATTTGAACTGTGGATTGAGGACCACATAGGGAGCTTTAATATTTCAACAGTGTTATCAGCTCTTTAATGGAAGTTCTGTGAGGATATGTTTTGTTGATGGCCTGGGGAGAAAAAGGCAATTGTGTTTAGTATATACCTTGTACTGAATGTTCTTCTTGTAATACCAGTACATTTTCTACCTTGTGACAGCTCTCCCAGATTCTGTACACACTGACCTACCAAAGCAAAAATGAACATAGTTGCAAGAGCCAGTAAAACTTTCTGGTGCTCAGTTGGCAAATACATGATGACAGAACTTGGTTTTAAGCCAACCTTATATAAAATTTTAAGGCTTAACCTTGCCCTCTAAGATATGGGAAGGCTCTTCTAAAGTGTTAATAGAAGATAATCTTGTAGGTGAGTTACTTAATTTGATGCATTTGCAGTAATCAACCAGGATGAATTTTAACGGAGAAAGAGGGCCTTTCATGTGTAATCTGTAATGAAGTGTCTTTTGAAATGTCAATGTTTTTTCGAGTGAAAAAAGGACATTCTTACGATGAAGTACTACAGTTGGATATGCTTAAGTGGTGACTCACCACAGCTACTGTTCAGTTACATCATGTCCTTGTTCTCTCACTGGATTCACTGTTGGGGCTTCAGCTTCCATAGCACAGCAGAAGCTGGAATGCTTCTAGATATTACTTGTAGGAAAGATTATGAGTCATCAGACATGGAGTCTGAGTAGGAACATGACGCTTCTGTACTGTAACTCACATGAAACACCCAAGAATTCTTCTGAATAAAAATATTTGGATTTTAGATGGAGATTTTAGTTCTTGAGTCATCATTGAAAAGTCATCATTTAGAATTTCAAGAGACACAAAAGAATATTACTCACACAAGTGCAGCCACTGCTTTTCTTTTTATTTTTAATTCTGCTTATACGACAGCAGATCACCGTGGTTCAGGTTGGTAGCTCTATGCAAAAGTCATCCCTGGACATACTGCTGAGTTACCATTGCCACATGTGTGCTACGTCTACTTGTTTTAACTGCTCTGCTCTTCACCATGGAATAGTTCACAAGGGTGCTTTCATCCTGACTGGTTTTGTTACTGTACAACTCTTTCCATTGTGACTCCCTGTAAAAGGTGTGAAAGCTACAGACAATACAAAGGTCCTGTACAAAAATATGGACACCTTCTGTAAAATAGATTATTTACCTGTAGCTAGAGACTTTTTCCTTTACTTGCTAATTAGAAAGTTTTAAAGGAAGAAATATAAGCCCAAAATGCTAATGATGGAGGCAGCTTATTTATAAGAGATTCTCTGTATAACTGGTGGTGCTAAAACCAAGATTCATCTGACCCATTTAAAAAGTTTACATTGATGAATTGTGCCCTGCAAGAGCTTCTTTCTCTAGAATGAGCACAAAAGGAACCTAGTATGGCTATTTCAGATGTAAACCTCTGTATTTATTCATCTGAACCTCACTGTTATGTGAATGTTGAAGATGTTATTTAACAGGGAATGGAAGAAAATAAGCACTCAGGGGATACATGTGTGTGTATATATATATATTTATTTTAAAATGGGGAGAAATAAGAAGATGAGCGCTCATGTGGGCAGTAGAGAGAAATTCAGTATCTTTTCTTTCAAAGGAAACAAAGCTAAATCACACAGACCAGATTGTGAAGGGCTACCACTAATGAGCATTCACAACAGCTACTGCCAATGCCAATGGGAATGTTTCTCTGAGCAATGATCACAGTCTGCCCCTGAGATTTAAAGTGAATGCTGGAGGGGAAAAACAAACAAACAAACAAACAGTAAATGGGTTGAGGATGGGTGAAAGTAAAGGAAAAGAAAAATGGGAAAAGGGTTAGAGCGAAAGTGTAAACAAATGGTGAGATAGAATGATGAATTTCACTCCTATGACCCCGAAGAGGGTATAATGCTCAGCTGAGATGGAAAGGGATGGTAAAACAGAGTAGACTGGTTGAAATGTTATGGGTATAAAAGACCATAGCACAAGTTAGAAATTTTTCTATTATTTTTCCCTTGGAGAAATGGCAGGCATAGTTTTCAATAAGCCATGTTTAAATAAAAACATTTGTAAATACTTTTCTGAATGATAATATCAATATATACATATATATAGAGAGAGACTCTAACTGCTTACCAACTACTTAGAGTGAGTATTGAAGAACTCCTCAGTCCTCATTCATATTAGGATTTAAACCTGTGCCACCTTCATGTGTGCCTTGACAAGATGACTGTTATTCTGGCACAGGATACTCAGGGGTATTCCACATTTTGGCTAAGGCAGAAGCGTGTGTATTGTGTGGAGAAGGAATCTACTGCAAAGGAAGGTTTAGAGAAGGAAATGAATATAAATCTTTGAATTTCCTTCCGGAAGGGCCTGTTTTCACCCCTGACTATTGAGGGAGACTAGCAGGGTGAGTAAGCTGCCTGGGAATGGGTGCCTATCTCCACCAGGAACACCTCCACTTCAGGATGAAGAGGCATCAGACGAACATCTCCAGGCTGAGTCTAGAACATCACTCATTACTGTCTCACTACAGAGCTGCTCCACTGGGAAAGCCCAATACAGTTCAGTCTGCTTCTCTGATAGCTGCCTTGAAGCAAGGACTTGAGGTTCTGATATCCTGTTTGACTACAATTTCTAGAACATGGGGTCCCACCCTGACCCTCAAGTGTTTCATTCCCCAGGTGAGATGAAATGGTTCTCATAAGGAAAATCTGAATCATTATTTTGTGGGCAGGTGTCTCCTTTGCAAAGTCAGATCACCTCTTTGGTTAGATGTGAAACAGATTTGAAACTGACCTAGCACAACCTAGCAGACTGCCTAGACACCATTAAATCTCATATGCTTTTTAAAACCTCCGGAAAACCTTGATTTGGTTCAAAATCAACAACAATAATGTTGGAAGTTGCAAATAGTACCACTAGATATGAAAAGTATCTCTTATCTATCTTCCCCCAGAGGACAGTTTGTCGTCAATGTGTAGGAAACTACCTGTCACTGATAGGATCCATAGCTATATTGTGGGACTGATAGAGCTTTAAGCTATATGTAAAGGGAGAGGGGGGTTAATAATATCAGGACTGTCTGTGATGAACAGCAGGATGATGCACCAGGGTTGGAGTGAGGGGGTGATAGAAAGGGTCCCCAGCCTGTTGCCCTGAGGCATGTAGGCACTGTGTCACAGGTTAAGTTTTACAGGGCCAAGCCAGACTCTCCTGATGTAATAGGAACAGTTTCCATGGAATGCCCCAGGGTAAGAAAGGGCTGTCTCTCTAAGAAGGTGACATGGCTGCTGACCCAGCTGAAGTGCCTCTACACAAATGCATGCAGCATGGGTAACAAACAGGAGGAGCTGGAAGCCACCACACTACTAGAAAGCTATGACATAGTGCCCATTATAGAAACTTGGTGGGATGAATCCCATGACTGGAATGTGGCTATTGATGGCTACAAGCTGTACAGAAGGGACAGATGAGAAAGTAGGGGTGAACACATTGTCCTCTGTGTTAAGAAATGGATATTGTGTGATGAGATGTCCCTAAAGAATAATCATGAGCAGATTGAAAGATTATGGGTGAGAATTAGGGATTGTGACAACAAGGGGAGCCTTGTGGTTGGGTTCTACTACAGGCCACCTGATCAAGGGAAGCCTATCAATGAAGCCTTCTTGCTCCAGCTCCAGGAGGCATCTAGCGCCCAGGCTCCCATTCTGCTTTCAACTACACTGACATCTGTTGGAAAAGTAGCATGGCAAGCTGTAGGCAATCTAAGAGGTTCCTGGAATGCCTTGAGGACAATTTCCTGAGACAGGAAATAGATGGCCCTGCTTGAGGGGAAGTGATATTGGACCTGATGATCACCAATGTGAGCGAGTTCATCAGGGATGTCAAGATTGGAGGCAGCCTGGGTTACAGTGACCATACACTGGTGCAGTTCACTGTCCTAAGGTGTATGAACAACATAAGAAATGTAGTCAGGACCCTGTTGTAGAGTGCCTTTGTGTATTTCACCCTGCAAACAGACTTCTGGTAGTATACATCAGCGGATCTGGTCTGAAAGCTGTCTTTTTTCCCTTTGCAGGATGTCTGCATTAACACTGGAGTACTCTGATCTGGCAGTACTTTGCTAAAGTAGCAGGATTTAGAGGCCAATGTTTTGAAAATCCCAAGTTATTTAGGCTCTTAAGGTCCTGCTTGAATGCACAGAATTCAACTGATTCACATGAGAATATATGTTGTACTGGATAGGGGACCAGTGATTTTGGAGAATAGATACATCCAAATAAAAATCAGTAAGAACTGTATCTTAGGTCATTTAGGAGACTTTAAAAAAATCACCAAATGATTCCTGAATTTTGTTATTAAGGTTGCAACAGAACCCCTAACATCCAGCTTATAAAAATCACTTCTTGGATATTAAATGCTCCTCTCCCAATTTCTGTTCAGAAGTGAACTGGATCAGAAAGCAAAAACAAAGTCTCTCACCCTAGAAAATATTGACTCTCCTTGGTTTAAACTGCATTATTTGATATTGCAGGTGTCATTGCTGTTTGTTTATATATGCTTCAGCAGATTCTTTCTGAGTGGGAGTGCTCAAGGTGATGCTTGTGCTGGTTGAACTGCTCCCCTATGTTTTACGCAGGTTGCAGTCATCCAACAGCAAGACAATTTGGAGGCAAAGGGGTCTGTCCCCAGTTGCTGTGGTGGCAAGATTTATTTGGATCTGTGCTGTCAAACTGAATAAGATTAAAAAAATGATATAATAACACTCGGCTCCCAAAAATGCAGGAAAGAAGAGAGGGAGAGGTAGGATCATTTCAGCAGCTTGGTTTACTGCACAGCACTAAATCAGCCTGGACAGTGTAATGCAGAAGGGGAGAATTGTACTGGGACAGGAAAGAACAGATTTGGGAAAATGCAGCTTGCATGATTCCAACATATTATGAAATTGCAACCTTGCTTTTCTTGATCAGACCTGAAATTAGAAATTCAACGGGACATGGTACCTGAATGTATTGTAAACACAGTGCTTTCCTTCCTCATCTGTAGCAAGTCCCTAAGCCTCTGCTGGACACAAAGGGATGTCATCAGGACAGGTCCAAAAAAGTGAGCTCCCTGGCCCTTCCAGTCCCATGCTTCTCAGCCTTGGTTTTTGTGTTTCTTGCTCTTTGTGGAGGGGCAATGTGGCTGTGCTCTCCCAAGGAACTGTCTCTTGGGAATCTGTGGAGGCTTGCTGAAACTTCTTTGTCACAAAATGCTACTAAATCAACAAGAAAAACACAGCCAGAGAAGATCAAGAAAGAAAGAAGTGTTGTATACATGAATCTTGCCTAAATAGACGACCCTTGCATAATTTTCTCTGTTCCCCTGTGTACCAGCTTTCATCTTGACTACACTGCCTGCCAGCTTTCCAGGCCAGGTCTTCCAAAGCATCGCATTGACCTTGGTTTGAGCCAACAAGGTAGTACTGCTGGTACATAAGAGTCTGCATACTGTTATCCACAACCCTATGTTACTGCTCCCTGAGGACATTTTTCTCTTTACTGTTGTTTCCTTTCATTCTCCCACAATTCTTGATGACTTCCAACCATGCAGTGCACTAAAATGAGATGTGTGCGATATTCACGAAGTAATGCAGAGGTCCCCAGTGTTCCGTACTTGCCAGCAGACATTCCTACTCACTCTTTCTAGGAAAAATAGATTTTAATAATTCACTATAAATATGTTGTATAAGCGCTTTCATACAATGGCTGTTCTGGTCCACAGGGTATGAATCAGGTGTGTGCATGTACAAACCAAGAGCGGTTCAGCTAAGGGAAGTGTTGCTAGCATAAGACAAGCAAAGTAAGGCCCACTATAGCAAATACATTTACTTAATTTTGTCTCAATTAAAATTGGGTATTTGCAAATGTTGTAGCAACTGCCAGTTATAAATCCTGTGAGGTGCACTGCTGTAGCAGTAGCCATCAGTGACAGATCAATTTGACGATTTTGGAGTAACTGTTGAAAAAAAGTTAATAGGATTAGACCAAGTCAAACAAACACAAACTAAACAAAACAGAAAAACCTCCAAATCCTAAATCACTTCTAGATTAAATAATGTAAACAAAGTATGGATAGAATGCTATAGATGCAACAAGAAGACTCAAACTACTGCACTAGTGAAGCATAAATAGCTTAAATACATTGTTGTGGCAAATGGTCATTATGAGAACTGATGGTCATACTCTTACATGGTAAATTGTAAGAACAAATTTTCTGGAACATTCAAAATAATTTGTAAATGTGGATCAATCTAATGAGTTTTGGATGCAATAAATTATGGTTCTTAAATTTTTTTAAAAATAGGACCTATTTCAGCCTTTTCCTTTAGAAAAAATAAGTTCTTTCATGTTTTGTGTTATTCTGAATTTATTTTCCTGTTACCACCACAGCTCTCCCATCCTTGGTCTGAAGTGTTTTTTTCACTTTGGTTTCCTCTTCTCTTTACCCTCCTCAAGCAGTCTGAGCAGTGAGAATTTAAAAAATGCTATTTTCCTAGGTTTAGCTGGTACCTGATGTTTCTGAGAAGAGGAAACCATATTTAGCCTCACCAAATGCATAAAGATTTGGGAATTGAGTACAGAATATCAAGAATGTGGCTGACTTGGAAACCTGGACACCGATCCCAGTGTTCCTAAATATTCACACTCTGGATTCTGGCCTGTGAGGCATCTCTATTTTAGCAAGTTGTCTTATCCATATTCAACTGAATTTCAAAATACACAAAAATGTAGCTGGATAAATATATTAGGTTAGCTTTCTGCCCTTGCTACCTTCCCCACCCCACTTTTTCTTTCTGAGGGCGTGAAGCCTGTCAGAAGTTAAATGCAGTTGTCAATCCTTGAATCAACTCAATCTACCATGTTGTGTTGGAAGACAGAACCACCTGGTAAGGCACCTTACCTCTACTCTCTGTGACTGATGTAAATTCATCCTAGTTACCTTTGCTTTCTGGCTTCATCTTGCACAATTTCATCTGGAGTAGAACAAAGCAGGGTATTTCCTGTAATGTCACCTTTCCATGTGAAGCATGTCGGATGCAAATGAAGCTATAGAAGGTGTTATGATATATCCATCACACAGCTTCTGCAACAGCAATTTATCTTCCTTCAGAGAGCTAAAAAGAGCAGTGCAGAGGGTTCACAGGATATGACAATGTACAAGTAAGATAAAGGCTTCCCTAAAGCAGCAGACTTAACTGGATTCTGTGATGGTTATTTTTCCAAGAGTTCATCCCTTTGGCACATAATTCTCACAGTTCTTACTGAAAACTGAATTAACATTATTCTTGAAAACTACCTCATTTCACGTTACTGCCTTTTTTTCTTCAGTACCTACAAGCACATGCACATCAATGAATACATCTTCTACATTTAATTACTTTCTAACAATAAAGATAAAAAAAAGGGTTTAGAGATAGCATCTGATTTCTAGCAAAAAAGAACAAAAACATGAAAGAGCTTTAACTCCACTGAGCTCCTTATTGCTGTTTCTTCACAGACTAAACCTAACCATTGTCTTTTCAGTCAAATGTTGAGCAATAGAGAAGCAGGGGTTTTTTTCTGTGTCAGAGGCTTTTATTTTATCAGGACGGAATTAATTCTTTTTCTGTTTGTTTGTTTATTTTTTAAACCAATTACAAACACTCCTTTGTTTTGTCTCCTAATATTTTTCCATGCAAAGAACTGCATTCTTCATTAGAAACGGATTCTGAGCAGAGTCTAGAAATAAATGAGTAATGGAAACTAGGGGGGAGCAGGATGTAACTACAGACCATGAACTCCCATGAGTGAATCCATGGAGGGAGAGATTTGGGTTTTCTACTCAGTAACATGAATTTCCTACTACTCCGCCTTTAGGCCATTTATTTTTCTCAGGTATTTGGAAGAGAGGCAGAGCTTGGCTTCACAGTTCTGCATAACCCAAACTCCCATAATCAAATACGTTTGTGTACAGGCGTAAGACCCGTGCAGTCAGAATGAAAATTAACTAAGGTGAGAAAACAAAGTGGTGAAGAAAATACATTGTCATGTCAAGGTAGATGCTTGAACGTTTTCCTCTTCTTTTCTTTAGTTCTCCATGCAAAAAACAATCACTCCTAAAAGGTTGTGGGAAAGTACAAGAGATGCAAGATCTTGGAGTACTACGATTTATTTATTTTTCTGACAGTACATTAAATGGAATTCTTTTAAATACAAAGATATTAGAGACAAAAACATGTGTGTGTCATTATTATTTGATTTTATAGTTCAAATCAGGTTTCATTTTTATTTGACGTGGCAAGGAGGAGAAAGGAAGTTACATTGGGAGCTGAAGCAGCTAAATGCTCAAAGCAAGAGTAGGAAGGAAGAGATAGTAGGGTAACTCGTCTGTGGATGAGTTCAGAAAGTAGAAGAGGTGGTCTCTGAGCAGAAACAAAGAAAATTTACACAGCTTGAGCTGAGTGTTTGAATAGGTGCTGAAAGAATAAAAATGAGTTCAAACAAAAACTGAATTAGAAGTTCACTGTGAAGTGTAAATATTGGCATCCAGAATTTCCCCTGTACAATAAAATGTGACAACTGTCATGAAGCTCTAAACACAGCACAACCTTTCATGAAGGTTATTGAAACTAGTATTAACGGTTGGAAGGAATATAAAGTAGCAGGCCTCTTATTAATTAACTGGGTGATGACCAGTAATAGAATATGTTAGATTTGTCATGCAATATCAGCAATATCATGTGATCTTTCATTACATAATTTAGGTAACAACTATACAACAGTGTCCTCTTTATCAGCATCCTGTGGTGGCTTAAAGATTTTTCATCAATTTGTTCTTTAGTATGCAGAGGACAGATGCCTTTCTAGATTTACTTTCAGCTTTTATGAAATTAAATATCTTATTTGGAATTTATTTGTATAATGCCCCTCAATACCGCATAGTCCAGGGACAAAAGCAAAGTACAACCTCTACTTTTGATAAGTAACTAAAATCCTATTTCACCTTCACTAGGCTTAACTGGTAAAAAGCAAGGTTATTAAAGAAGATCTTAGGTAGAATTTTAATTTTGGAGTACAAAAGAAGGTAGAGGTCCCTTACTCAACCACGTACATGAATAGGATTTCATGTATGTGCAGTAGATAGCACTGCTATTTGGAGAGGTTGTTTGCTTGCTAGGCACAGGAGATTGGATTGCAGACTGACTTCTTTTGAACTGCATTTCCATGACTAGGGATGGGAAAAGGCATTAAAATGTTGCCTGTTCTAGCACGGAAATACCACCACTGCTGCTCCAGGCACATGTGCCTCATAGGGTGAAGGCAACAGCTATAGGGCCATCTCAGGGCGTGGGGAAAGCATTTACAAAGAAGATGAAAGTGTGAAAAGAAGGACAAAAACCCAAACCAAAGAAAACAAAACAAAAATCCCAGACCAGATAATAAATATAATAAATTATAAAATTAATGAGTTGGGGGATAAAGATTTGAAAAGTGTTCATGAAAAATGAGGAAACCTGCAAGAATAGGGGTATAGGGACTCTAGCTTAAATATTTGTCATATTTAATCCAGTAAAAAGCTTAAAAAATCCAAACTTCCACTCACCAAGGTGGAGCCAAATCTTGACCACAATTGAAGAATCACACTTACAGTGGCAGAATAAAACCCCAGAATCATCGTTATGTTGCTGTCTCTATAAAGGAGGAGATGATAGGCCTCTACTTTCTCCCACTTCTATTTTCTGTTCCAGGCCATGTCTCCTGTTCACACACACCAGCAAACAGCAACTGCCCTTTGATCCCCTCAATGACAAATCAAGATAAAATGACAGGCAGAGTTGCCAGTTAATGAAATAGATTTTAATTTTAATTGCATTAATTGTAATTTGATTCAATAACAATAAAATATTAAGTTGGAACCTGTGATAGGACATAAATATAGGACATAAAATAGGACATAGTTTTGGGAACTTAAGGCAGCACATCCTCCCACTCACTGAATTTATCAGCTGTCTGAGAGAGTCTTGCAATTACTCCGAGATTTAAAACTGTTTACTGGATGACTTCTGTAAATAGTCATAAGAAATTTGCAGCAAGTGATTAATAGTGAAAATCTGATTCATGCTTGGAAATTGCTGCTTTTTTTTTCTGTTCACTGGATGGATCAGGACAAAATAGATGCTTGAAAAGCACTTCTGATTGATTGATTCTAAAATCAACATTATCTTGCTAATGGTCTCCAGCATTCACTTAAACCACTAGCTTTTGCAAATGTTTCTGCCAGTAAACTGATACAGTATTGTATCCATAGAAAGGAGACATCATGGAATTATTTTTTTTTATTTAGGATGAATATCCACCAGCATTTTGAAACAGGCACCTAGTGCTAATTGCATTGCAACTTTTCTTACAGAAGAAACCTCCAAGACAGTACAACCAGGTGTGAAAGTTATGTGGTGAATTACTCACACTGCAGCAATTCAAGGAATTAATAGTGTGGACATTGAGTTTTTTCTAATGAATTTACATTCTGTCAGCTCATTTGAAATAATTGCATATGACTTGCCCAATTATTGTGCAGGAACATGCTCTGCCATTGCCTGATACAATACTTGGCACAGTTTGGGCACATACCATCGCACATATTTTTATTACTTAAGAATCTGAGAAGTGCCTAAAAATAATGAGAGAGGAGTATATTTATTCCTCCATTTTCAAGTGTTTGACAGCTTTCCAAAGCCCTATGCTCAGAAAGCAAACCGGCAAAGCCTTATTTGGTATGTTTTATTAGCACTGTTTGAGATTCCATTAAAATATAGCTCAGATTTTATAGCCAGGAGACACCCTTGTGTGGTCTGATTTCCTGCCCAGGATTTTCTTTAGGAAATTACTGCTCTTTGCCCACTAAAGCATGTTTTAGAAAATTGTGCTGCTGTAAATGACAAATGTATACAATCATATTAATCACTAAAGCTGCTTTCATGTATTATTTAAGAGGGCATTTAAGCCAAACATGACTGAAATTCAGGAGGAAAGGAAATAGTGTAAATAAATTTTCTTGCTCTTTAGTCTAATCCCAACCTTTAACATTTTTATGCAAAATTGAGGCTGGCAGTAGAAATCAAATTGGTTCCTAGATTTTTCTGAACATCTTAGTGTAATACCTACACTAACCTCAAGAAGGTTGCTGAAGAATTTTTAGTCAAATGGAGGGTATGTAAGAAACCCCTTTTCCCATTTATTGGTGCTCCTATCAAAGCAGAGAATGTAATATTTTTCTACAAGCATGCTAAGCTCTCATGATGGCTATAGTTGTAGGAAACAGCAAATTCAAAAACTTACATGAAAATTCTCCAGATATTAAGGCTAATACTTTATTGTTCTTTAAGCAGGGTAGTCCTTGAACCTCATGCTACAGATACTAGTTTTTTTTCTTAGAATCTGAAAATAGGGTCCCTTTTCCAAAGGATCCAGAATGTCACTAGCAGGAATCATTCTGTCAAAAACTTGTAAATCAATATATAGAAGCAAAATAACTCATTGTGAATGAAATAGCATATTTCAACAGTAGCATTTTGCTGAAAATATTCTGAGTAGGTCTTCATTGTATATCTATAAAGGTAGTGCACTGCTACTAGGAATCCATTTAATTAAATTAATAAACATAGCATGTGAAACCTGCAAGCAAAGTGAAACTCGAAACTGCTGGGAAATATTTCTGAGCCATTGGATAATGAAGAAGTTGCCTTCTGACTGTGGTAGGGATCATTTATATTACGGTTAATGGTATTAGACAAGCATACTTACATCTTTTAGACAATGTCATCCATGCTGGTTTGTTGCTGCTGTTCTTTAAGAGCTACAACTTGCAGTACAGACAGCAATGTGTATTTTGAGACCCAGTGTTCCCTAAGTACCAGAACCTAGCGTCAAGGTTACATAACAAATGATTGATAGAAATTTTTCACCCAAAAGGAAATCTGATGGCTTGTAATTTGCAAGAGAAGCACTGAACTGAAATAGACCCCAAATATTCTAAAGACAATCTCCCCACCCCAATTTCTCCAATTTTCAAAGCATCATGCAACTCTGAGGAACTTTAGCTTACACTTGGAAATCTACATCAAAGAGACCTTCCAAAAATTATTCTGAGCAAACACGCCTCTACAGACCTTTTTCAGGATTTTTATACCCTCTTGGTATCATGTAGTGAAAAAGGAGATTTGATCCTGGCGTATTTGCTAGGAGGTATAATTTAGTTCAGAGTTTACACTTCTTTAAAATGGAGCAGCTTGCAGAAGTCATGCATGAGGCAGTCATGGGTTACATCACCAGGGTGTTATTATGGTAGTTTTACTCAGCACAGATCAGCTTTCATTCTGCAATCGCTTCTTGGATATGAAGGCATGAACTTCACCTGCCCCTGACAGTACATCATAGAGTACATTCTCCTTTTCTCTTTTGGGGAAAAAAAAACCCAAAACAAACAAATAAAAAAAACCACCCCAAACTTGGTTTTGCTCCTAGTTAAGTTGAATTATAATTGGCAATATATTTGGAGCATTTGGTGGTTTTCAGGGCAATGTATACCCAGAGATATTCAGAATCTTTCAGTACTCAGTTTAAAGAGAAAAAATATCTTGGTATAAAAAAAAAAGAAACAAGACATGAAATGTCA
>VZTU01001982.1:0-68448 GCA_013400835.1 Zapornia atra | reverse complement strand
TGATGAAACACAAATTGCCAATTATGACTGTCTCACTGCTGATGCAACATAGCTTTATGGACTCACCTTGTTCCTCATTGATGAGACCCATATTTGCATGTGCTTGTGCCTTTCTCTTCTCACCATCTATCCTTACTAATTGAGCAGTGTTAAAGCATTGCTCATAAAAGTAATTTCTTAACCATTTGTCCTCAGGGTCATTGAAACAGCAGGCCAAGTTAAGTTGGTTATCGTATACCTCCTCATAGTACCCTTTGAAAACATAAATGACAATCAAAATGTTAGTTTATAAAATTTCTGAAAGCTGATGATATATTACAGAAAGAGCATATAATGAAAAAGAAGAGCTATTTATATTTCCAACACCCCAAATACCTGGATTACATGACCACTTAAAGAAATAAGGAGAAAATGATAACCTTACAAATAAGGCAGAATTGAAAACTTATATTAGCAAAACCACAATAAATTGCCCATTTCTGTATGCAAACCCCAAAAATATTCAATAAAACCTGCAAAACCTGGATAAGACATTGACTAGTCCAAAGAGAGATTATAGATTGAGCACAAAAGCATAGTCACTGCTAGAAGAGCATTTGTTTGAGCCACTGAGACCTAAAAAGGCACCAGAACAAGTCCAAGGTAGAAATTGTGATGATGGAGATGCAGAGCCAAACAGAACACACTGCAAACACAAGCCATTAATTCATATAATTTTAAATATTCCAGGTAAGGCTAACAAGAAAGACTTCAAGTTTGCATGTATATTCCCATTTGAAGTACTTTATCACTCAGAGAAATTAAGGACAAATTGAAATTTTATACCTTGCCCTGAAAAAGACAGTTCACTGAGGTATTGCTCTCAGAAAAAGATGTGGAAAGCAGGGGAGACTCAAAGTCACAGATGTCCTTTATGATCTGAAGAAAGCCACCACACACTTAGTTCCCAATCGTAGGCAACTAAATGAACACACATTATCCCTAAAACTTATGGAAACACTGCAAGTCCCAAATCTGCACAGCATTACAAAATTATCAATAATTCAATAATTAATCACAATTTAAAAACAAAGAATGAGAGCTTCTGAGAGAATAATTCTAATTCTATCGAAAAGTACCTTTTAAAGAAAATCCACAAAAAATCCTCTTTGGAGCTTAATTTGTTTTAATTTGGAGATCTAAAACTTTCTTGACAACTCTTATCATACTGCTTCTCCCTAAGGGGGATTTTAAATATATATTCCATATATATGGTTGGCTACTTACTGTGTTTCTGGCTGTTAAATGAATGCAAGCCAAACAGCCAGTTCTTAAAAAAATTTTCATGTAGTTGAGAAATGGTTACAGTAACACAGTTAGGGGAAAGATAATTGTATGGTTATTGGGGTAGAATGCTAGATACAGATCTGTTGCCTTTGAAATCTTTACTACAAAGTACCAAGGCAGTAATGCTACATAAAATTACGCAAATAACTTCAGGTAGAGCCCTACAAATCTCCAGAGATGGAACTGACCTGAGGCGGACTATTGCTACTGCCACAGCTTTGATTGAATGAACTTTAATGTGACCCTCTGATGACTATCCTGACCGTGAATAACAATGAGAAGTGCACAAAGACAACCATTTCTCTGTAATTGTCTTGGACAGTGGCTGACCCGATACACGGGCCATCAAATAAACCCCAAAAGATAGACTTTTCAAAGCCGTATTGTCTTCTGGATTCAAAATCTGATTTACAAATCAAGAAATTCATTGAGATTATTCTGACAGTGGTAAAGCTAGCATGTCAGACTTGGTAAAAGTGAACTTTTACCTCCCCAGGAGAAGAAAAACATTAGAATAGGTAAATACTCTCTTCTATAAAATCTCCCATAGGTAGTTCAGCTGTTAAAGCTCTGCCCTCTATGATTTTGTATAGTATAGTATATTCCTTACAATTGCTTGCATTACACAGACATGCCATTTTCATTTATCTGTTGATAGAAAAAATAAACAGTTATCTGCACCACTTATCAGGGAATGAAGGCACTGGAATGGGGTACCAAGTGAACAGAAAGAGAAGTCTGAATCATGCAAGCAACTGTAAAACAGTTCCTGTAAAACAAATTTCAGGTTTAAATAAGAAACAACTAAGAAAGCACATAGATAAAGGTTCAAAGGTTGATCACATAAATCTTTCAAAAATGACATTATTTTCATAAAACATTGGAAACTAAATTCAGGTCTTCCAGAACATTTAAGTCCCAGCATTGTGAGAACGCTGTAAAGCAGATGGTTAGGGCTGACAGTTGGCAGTTTTGGACTTAATTGAAGATCTGAAGCAGGGCTAAGAACACATCTTATGGGCAATTATCAAACAGAACATTTTTTCCAATGATAAATTACCAAATTGAAGACAGTAATATTTCACAGCAAACAAAAGCCATGCTACCTTGTAGAATTTGTTTTATATTTTTGTTATAGAATATAAATTACAGAAAGTGGACTTACTGCATTTTGTTTCATCTGAACTTTAAAAAATATTTTCTTTTCATTGTCCTTTGCAATGCAAACCAACTTTGAAACCAGGTGTCTATGCACAAAAGCAAGTATCCTTATCAAACCTTAGAGAGCCATTTGTTCAACAGAGATTTAAAAATAAAAATGCCTTTGACTTGAACTTCCAACATTAAACCTCATATATTAAACACATCTCTTCAGGTGCATCTCAACTGTCATGTAGGATCTCCCTTTGTTATGCACAAGCCATAGTCCCCAGTTGGCCCACTGAACAATTTCTTTGTTTATTCCTGGGCTCTCCTCAGTAGCTATTCCCTTGGCAAGCAACAGTGGGCATGGAACAGAGGATCATTCAAATCCGTGGTCTGCATGTCGGTAGTTGTCTAGCTGAATACAACAAAGTAGTGCAATGCACAGGGATAGCAAGGTGGAGTTTGAGCATGACAATCCCAACAGAGCTAAGATGAGAGGAAAAAAGATGTATAGGAGATCTGCAAGCCATACCAGTGTGATTCAAGTAGAGCTGCTGCCACATCTGTGTGATCTCCTTTGTGACAGGTTGTAGTGGAAGAAAGGAAAAGAAGTACAGAAATGGTCTTTAGAGAACAGATGAAAACAGTATCAAGAGATCCTGGCTTTGGTATTTTTCTTGAAGAAGAAAGAAAGGCTGTTGTTCTTGTTAATGGAAAATGGAACTTGGACACATTTTAAAAACACAGGTATCAGAAGTTTTTCAGCATCCATTTATGGCTCAGTATCTTTCCCTGAAAAACACACCAATCAGTCATTTGCTCCTGCCAGATGACTTCTAGTTCAGTTAGTTGTTTTTAGCAAGTATGACTTGATTATAACCAACCATTCACTCTTGAAGACATATAAAGGAGCGGTCTAAGATCAACTAAGTCACTAGGAGTCATTTTTGATGTCAGAATGAGATACTGTTAATACTGGAAGTATCATTTTTCTTTTGCCAGAGAGATCAATAATAGTGACTTAGTAGAAAAACAGTCGGATGCTGTTAGGAACTCACACACAGAAAGCTCCAGGATGGAGGCTGTTGGGCCAAAAAGTAGCATGAGTGGTAGTAGATTATGGTGCTGCAATCCATTTATTTCCACCTGGATCCATGCATGACAAAGAACTGGTCCCAGTTGCTTGCCCAGGACAATCATGCCTCTACACCTACAGGTAGAGAAGCACCCTGTCTTCCTTTTCCCAGAAAGTTTATCCATAAGCTAAACTCACACACAGGTGAAGAAAGGTTGCTCTGGGATAGCATGCTCACACTACCAAGTTTCAGGCAAAGCCTCTGTTTCCTAGATATCTTGATGCAGGGTATACACAGAGCACACCCCTCCAAACACTGCTAGGTACATAGGGGGAATACACTCAAAGTACAGTCTATACAGAGATGCTAAGGAAACAGGATATAATTTTGCCTATTAAGGAGAAAGCTATGTAATGATAAGGATATGAGGCAATTAACTGGTAATCCCCAAGACATTGCAATGGAAACACACTACTGAAATTCTCCATAAAGTGCTGCTTCTGTTGAAAACAATGGCAGTTCTACATTTGTCTATATTTCAAGAAGGCTTGTCTTCTTTCCTGGGCAGAATCATTTAACTTGTTAAAGATAATTACAAAAATAATCAACTCCTCCATTTGTCTCTAGCAACTGATGTGTTTTTTACCCGTGATACAATATTAAATAAAGGATGAGTATGTACCGTTCCTTTCCTCATCCCCCCAAAAACTAAACAAAACTACACCTCCTCCAAGCAAATATTGAAAAAGGTTTTGGTACGTTTATCCTTTCTATTTTAATGCATAATCTCATTCCATTTTTTATCCAAAATAGCATGGGTAATATGGTTATTGCAATGTTTCTAGCCCAGCCTAAGGCATAAGAGTGAAATCTTACAGAAAAGCTTTTCACTGTAAAATGCTAAACTCTCTGTTTTCAACCTTAAGCACCTCAGACAAAGAAAGATATTCCAGTGCAAACACATCAAATACTCATGCTTTCTTCATATACTTTGTGAAAATTCATCTTTTAGAACAACAAATAACTCCTACTGTCAAAAGTTTTCTCCACACTGAAGTGAGGAAAAAAAGAGCCAAGTTAGCACTTCCTTCTAACTCCATGTCTCTGATATTCTCCAGAACAAGGCTCACAAGTATGTAGCACATGCATAGATTCAGCATGCCACAATGGTTGCATGGGGTCAGAAACTGGCAGCATATAGAATCTGAGAAATGCAACAGCTTCCAGGTCTTGACTCCCACTCTCTTCATACCAATCCATGCATTGGCTTTGGCACAGCAAACACAGTCATCTGCCACTACAGTGCTCACTGTTTTATGTGTTGCAGCCACTGAACTGATGGCATTTTCCCTGGTTTTGCACCCCTGCTGTGGCAAAGTACAGCCAATGGGTGAGGCATCTCTTCCTTTAATTGTTCTCAAGCTGTAACGTGCCTTCCACTTCAACTTGTACAGTCCAAGTAAACCAGCTCACTCTAGGAAGCACTGGTCGTATCAACTCTTCAAGGCCTCTGCCAGTCCTAGGTGAGGATTCAGTTAGGGTTCAAACCTACATTTAACACGTAATTCAGATGTAGTCTGAAGAGCAATGCTTTCCAAGCCCTTCTGAAAGAATACTGGGACAGATGACCTCTAATTTGACAAAAACCAAATTTGGCATGCTATCAACAGCTGGCCTCAGTCTAAACCACAATTGATACTTCATAGTATAATCCTCACACTATCAATCATTCTTCTGATAGAAAGTAACTACACCATGCTTTGATGAGGTGATTCAAAGTGGTTTAACCTAACCTGGTTTAGCCTAAGGTACAAGTAAATTAGCAATGCATTTTAAAACAGTAACTCAGACTGCAGCAGCAAAGTAGTGATTTGAAGAATCAGTTACATTTGTATGACAAAATCTGTGCAAACACCAGCTCAAAACTTTAATTTCACTTCTAAATATTTTTATCTGAGGAACAGCAACATTATCATTACAATGAACTGTTCCCCCAGGCACACACTACACTGGGTCCTGTTCAAAATATAAGTAAAAGATTTGGTTGGATTTCCTTTGTTCCTACCTCTTCCCCATAACCCTCCGAAACACAGATATTGAGTATCAAATTTTGTCTGGGTTTTAGTCAGACAAAACCAGTTGTATTCAGTTGGCACATCTCTGCAGAGTATGGTCATCTGTTGTTCACAGACTGTCAGCAGCCAAGAGATCTTTAGTTAGCAAACCCACAATATCAGATGAGGATGGACTACGGCTTCCAACCCTCACTAGCAGAACAGTACTGAGTGGGGGCTAGGGAGCTACGACTCTTCACAGGGGTGGCAACAACAACAACCTGCCTGTGTTCTACCTTTCAAGGAAAATTAGACATTTAAGCAAAATTACTCAGAGCAGTACCATCAGGCAGGCACACAGGCAATTGGACTGGCCATTCCACAGCCTCAAAATGCTTTCTTTTTGGAAAAACCCCTCAATATATTCATACTTATGGCAAGAAATAACTGCATACAGAAAATGATGAGCTTTGTAGTTAAATTAGTTAGGCACTTATGCTGCAGTCTTCTGTAAAAAACCCTACAACTATGCATAGCTAAACAATCTCTTCTTTTTTTTTAAGGTACTGAGCCCAGAACTAGTGAAAAGAGAAGCTAGTCTATGATAATGGAGATAAAAAAAATTAGAAATAATTCAATTTTGAAGTCAGCAGCATTTATATTATTTACATCAAAAAAGACCAAATAGGAATGCAGGCAAGTACTGCCAGTATTTCTGCCAGTGGTTTGGGGATAATGCTGTACGCAGGGCAAAATAACTCTGTCAGCTCTTTTTCTGAGAAGATGCAAGGATTGATGCTAGCTCTCTATTTTTAAATACTTGGGAGGTATACAACAACAATGAGATTAAGTTGGACAGGGAAAAATATTTTCTCAGCACACAGAATAATATTGGTAATAGCCAACTGAAAAAAAGACTCCTGTATGATTTGAAGTTCAATCAAAACACTCCACTAAAAATGAAAATGGAGAGAACATTCACTGGTGTATGTAAAGTTAAATGGCCTGTACAATGTAATGCTGGCAAACAAAGTGTCACTATCTCCAAACCCATCAGTAAAGAAATAATTGCTCTTTGATATCAGCTGCCACGTTCTGATGGATGGACTGATTCTATGCAAGCATACAACTTATGCTCAGCATTACAGTACCCTATAATTACAAACTATCAAAAAAAAAAAGAATTTAAACATATTCTATCAATAAACATGGAAAGTGAATTTATACTTAGCTTTCTCTATGTGTTATGGTAACATTCATAAAACTCTAAACTTAAGAGCAGCAGTTCTAAGTTATATTCACAACTAAGAGAGCAACACTCTGTGATATGTCAGGTGAGAAAAATTAAATAAAAAATTAAAATTATTTACTGACATAGAAGGTGAAGTTTTCTTTTCCATTTAACACTTCAAATTAAGAAAACCCCAACCCTTCATAAAGTTTAAATTAATAAAAAAACCTTGCAACTTTAACTTTTTCATAATTTATGCCAGCTGTCTGTTCTTCAACACAACTGTTAGCTCAGGATAGCATAATTGAGACAGGTAAACTTTCAGCTAGCTTAATGTTAGTGATGCTATGAAACTCTCAGTTTGCAGCCCCAAATGTTGCTATGAGCCTTTTAAGCTTGAACTGTGGCAGCTGAAGAGCAAATGCAGGTCAGCTGCTGTTGTGACTGCTGCATCATGAGAAGATCCAGCTGACGTGAACTGCTGAACACTTCTTAAATAGTGTCAACTAGAGCTGTCAGGAGATCATAAGCCAGAGCCCCAAGCAATTTGATTAGAATCAGAGAGTAACTGGATTAGCGGAACTACTGAATTAGTATTTGATGAGCTGTATAATTCATATGTTATCTTCACAGCACTACTAGCTCTAACACCTGCAACATGAATTAGCATCCCCCCCTCCATGTGCCAGGTGACTCAAGCGTCACTCAATGCAAACAAGAGATTTGTGCAAAGGTTTGCACTGAAACTGGTGAAAAAAATCAAAACTAACTATATACCTTGGTCTAGCAATTCAGCAAAGATGCTTGCCAACTCTATTGGCATGTTCTCACTATTTTATCTTTCATTTTAAGCAACTTTACAGGGGAAATTGGGAGCTATTCTCTCCTAGAGGCAAGATATGATCAGACAACTGGTGGTACCTTGTTTCTGTGAGAAGTGAAGGACTTGAAGAGTCCAGCATGCAACCAGTGCTGGGGTCAGCAAGAGAAAGAGCCCGTGCTTTCCATGGGGGCAGAAACTGTGCAGTCAGCAGCACCACGACTCTCTGGGAGTGTGTCTGCCAACCCCATTGTCATATATCAGTTTCTAACACCCAGAAATACCGTGCACTGGAGGAAGGCAAAATGCTCTCCTCAGGCAGCTGCAGGAAGCTGGTCCATCAAGATAAGCCGTGTCTACCTACTACTTTTTGAACATCAAAGGGTTGGCAGTATGCTTGTCAGGGCAGTCTGAGAGCAAAACTTCTCTCTGGTACTCCTGCAAGCTGCTGGGGTGCCTGTTCAGGTTTTAGTCTACTCCATACAAATCGGAAGCTCCCTTCCAATAATGGGCTGGCCAGACTTCCCACCTAGAATTACAGTTAATTAAATAAACACAACTTTTGGCTTTCATAGTAAACATAAAACAAACATTTTAAATTAACATGTGTTTTAAATGCTGAAAGTTTGGATTCTTGGGGTTTTTTTGCTGTTCCTTTTTTTTAAACAAAGTTGTCTGTTTCTAAATTTCAGTCAAGAAGCTTAGGTTCCAAACTCACAAGCTTTATTGTAGATTTTCTAATTTGTAATGATCAAAATGCAACTTGAAACAAGCCAACTATAGTGAAATCAGCTCAGCCACGAAACAGGATTGCAGTTAGAGCTTTATCTGCCTCCATCCCTACAATTATTGCAAAGGAGAAAGACAGAGTAAGTTACGTTACTATTTATAGTAAAAGGAAATGGTAAATATGAGCGCTTAGAAAATTGTAGGCAATAGAGAAAATACAGTAATTTGGAGTTATGTCTTCACTAATATCTAGTAATTCACAGGTGGCATGTTACATCTGTGTGCTGTATTTTATTTGACATGTTCACAATCCTTTTTAAGTCAGTCACAAATCCAAACACAGTTAGCAGACAGGGTATTTAATAAAATCAGATTTATAAAACTATTACTGTGTGAAACAGCATTCCACCTATTAAATTTCTCTAATACAAAACCAGCTACTCAAATCAATAGAGAAAGAAAAACAATAAATAATGAAACTATGAGAAAATAATTGAGATGTTATAAAAGCTATAAATACATCAAACATTTCTGACGATATATCATAACGCACTCTACGTTTGCCCCCTTTTTTCCTTTCCCTTCAGAAAACCTCTCCCAATATCTGCAGTTCCTAATCATTTATTCTATAAATACAGCTTAGTTGACTAAGGCTGAAACGCGCTAAGATGCAGTAACGTTTCAAATTCATACATGAAACAATTTGGAAGCTTCCCCCAGGCATTCACTGCTGCGGCTCCCGCTGCTCCGCTACCCACAATCCCCCCCATTTACCTGCTCGCTGGGCTGCTTCAGCCCTGGTCAGGAAGTGGTAAAGCTGATCCAGCTTATCAGGCTGCTCCTCCAGGGACTTCTGCTGCCATATGGCTGACCCAGGCCCTGCAGCCTCCCTCAAGGCATTCCACTTCTGTATCAGAGTGAAGAGCTCGGAGAAGGACTGGTGATAACCCTGTCGCAGCATGTCTATGCAGATGTTCTTCTTGTACGAATTCCTGTTCCTGGGAATAAGAAAGATAGATTTTAAGCCTTTAAAGCTCTATTCTCTTCTCCACCTTACCAAATAAGTACAGATAACTAGAACAGCTTTCAGGAAGAGACCTCTGCAGTTCAGCAGCGGGGAAGGGGTGGTTTTTTTCCCCTGCTCAAAAAGCAATCTGCTAAGATACAATTATGGATGTGATACCCTCGGGAAGGAAATATGGCGATAATGAATAAACACCAAGATATATATTGAAAACACGTTAAAAATATACTGGTATTCTTCAGCTGGTATTGGTAAGAAAGGCTGACTGATGGGCAAAAAACCCCTGACGTTTACATTAGTTCATGAAAACACAATGAACTCTTAGTTTGCGTTAAAACAGCGCACAGGGAAAAATGAAGCACATTCCATGTGTCAAAACAATGTATATGTTAAATAGTTTTGCTGTAGGATATAATGGCTTGGTTTAAAATGTCGAACAAATGCTATGCCAGAAACATAATCATTAGATATTATTTTGCTTCTGGTTAGCATATAACTTCAGCTGGGACTGGTTTGCTGATGCAAAAGTTTGATAATTTCTCCCTAATGTTAAAATCAAATGTTGTAATGATGAATTTATACCAAAGTTATCTCATTCATAAACTCTCACAAGATAGACATACCAGAAAGTTGTGGAATCAAATGTTCTCAAGAGGTAATATATCTTTTGAGGTATTATTTATGGAAATAATAAAAAATATTTCTTTTATGTGGCATGAAACAATCACTGTGTCCTCCCCTGGTGAAAACTATGAGTCCAATGGGACTGCCTGCAACACTAAAGTACAGATACACAGGTATCTAGTGTGGGAAAACAAACCTTTGTTCCAGAAAAATGGCAAGGACCCAGTTGTGTTAATTTTATTTTGTATATTCCATTAAGTTTCCAAGCTGTTTTCAAGACTGTCCTTTTAGATTAAAATCTATTTAACTTCAGATTCTCAGCAGCTTTAAAATAAATATGGAATTCTGAAAGCTGAGATTTATTGTGTATGTAATAAATTCAGATGACCACGTGCTAAACAATAGCCTAATGAGACTAATACTTATAGCCTAAAAAGAGCTACTGCTGTTCTTTAGAATCATTAATAAGATGGAAGCGATGCAAGAAACTTCTTAGCTAGATGTCAATGAAATAAAGAGTAATGCGAGATGGAGGAAGTAAATAATCTGTATTATTTCATATTTAATATGATTAAAGTAAAACCAATTAATTACTACATAGATGCACATTAATCCTTCATATGTATTTTTCACATTTCAGTTGCAGAACTGAACACAAAGTATTAGAAAATCCTGATACAATTTAGACTAGACAGTACTGAATTTATGTTTAATATAGAAATAGATTGAGAAATATCTTTAAACATTTAAATTTTAGTTTGCCAAAATATACTATATTTGTTATATATCAGATGCATGGCATATCCCTTAAAAATAAATTTAAAAAAAGATATTATGTTAACATAGTAAAATATATTCTCTATTCTCTATATGGTATGCAGATTTTTTTTCTGTTTTAAAATCTTATCTAACTAAAAAAACCCCTGAAGAATAAAGATAAATTCCTACCAAAGGCCTAGGACTGAGTCCTATAGCACAGTAACTTAAAACAGTGGAATAAAAATCTGCCTAGCAGATATACACACATACATATTTATCTATATAATGTGATCTATACATGTGTATATGCATTAGATCAGGAGAAGTAATGCAAGTAAAAAAGACAGCATTATTAGTGAACCAATTCAGGAAATCAAAACATAGAGTAAAATAGGTCAGTTTTTAAAATTAGTGTCAATATTCTTTTAATAAATCCCATCCCGATTAATGAAGCAATTGAAATAATGCAGAAATCATATGGCACAGAGCACATATTTTGCTTTGGCAAAGATAACTGATCTCAACTTACAAGCAATGAAGCTACTGCATAAGCATTCCAATTTTAGAGATATTAAAGGTTAAAGTTCTCTCTCAGTTATACTTAAAACCAGAAAATACACAAAGTGCAAAACAATACTACTATTATTTCCTTAAGTTTCTGCAACACAAAAGCCATGAGGGACTGATCACACCCAGACAATACAATAGGATTAGAAATTAGTGATATTATGGGGATGAATGGTATTACTGATACTTAAGAGAGCTTGATGCTGCAATGAATTGCATCAGTTATCAAAGTGCCCCCAGATGAAATGCCAGTGTCCCTTTTTTTCCAGCAAACCACCAGTGCTTTCAAACAGAACTGTAGTGCAGGTGACAGAAGGAAACTTTTCATGATGAGCTAAACTCTATAAATCCTCCATCCTCAAAATCCTCTTCACACTGCTTTTTATTACGTCATATTTACATGGCATGTAAAATGAGAGGTTAAACAGCAAATCTGGTTTTATGTAACCGAGGATCACGTTATTTCTTATTTATTTATTACTTTCTTTTAAAAAAATAAAGTAATTTTGATGCCTAATTAAATGCACAATTTATTTTATAAAATCCAACCCTTAGCAGTATGCTTCTACTACGTTAAGAGACTAGTTTATACTACACCTTTTGAACCTTGCTACGCAAGAAATCACAATATATTACTAAAAAACTAAGTTCGTTTTTCTGCACTGCGCCCACACCGATTTTAGGTTTCCTTTGAAGAATCCTGCTACTCCAAGAAGGAGAACGAATCAAGACCAGCCTTTCATTCGGGCGAAGAGGTTCAGGAGGTTTAATGGTCTCTGGGGGCATCTACTGGAAATCTGGAAAACTGCAGGCAAGAGATGTTAATCCCGGAGTTGTCAGGGCTGCGGAACAAAGGGAGGCACGGACACGGGTGAAATGCGGGGCTCTTACTGCAAGAGCACGGTGCCCCAAACATGCAACCATTGCCCGCTAGCAAGTGAACCACTCCGAGGAGAACCAGCGGATTTGTAGCGTTGGATGTGTTTAAGTGTAAAATTGAGCCCTGGTATGGAGGGATGTAAGCCTGAAGTCCTCTTTCCACAGAGGATGAGTGTACGTGCATGACAAGGGAAAAAGATTTCAAATGGCTTTATAAAAATAAATTGTTTTGGAATTAAATCTGGAGCACTTATGGTTAAAACAAAGAGAACAATTAGTCTGGTTTTAATTTAAAACAGATCTGTGGTTGTTGGTTTTTTTTAATGCATGAAATGGATTAAAACATATGAAAACCAAACTACTTAAACAGAGACAATGCTGTGAATGACTGTAGGCTCTGTCGTTGCTGAAGCCCCGTGGATGTTGCTAGATGTTTGTTTATACAGGCTGGGTGCTACAGTGGAGTCAGGTCCACTTAGTGGATCTGGTTGGCTATCATGCATTTGTCCTGCATCAGCGGTTACTGTGATGCAGTATTGTATATATGAGGTGCTGAAAGATTCTGGGGCACTTCTGTGTGTTTGTGTGTGCTACAGCCAAGAGGAGGGGTTAGAAATATTTTCTGACCCCCTGAAGAAGTTAAAGTTGCCATTTTAGTGGTACCATGTTACAGATGATGATTTAATGTAGTGTATAAGTAACATCACTTGGGTGGAAGCAGCTCTTTATTGAATGTGGATCTGCGAGTTTGAAAAGGCACTGCTATTGGTAACACTGAGCTTTAAATGTGCCTGGATATTGATTGCTATGGGTGTTTCACTTCTCCTAAACTATGCAGCTGCCTATATAATTTCCTTATACAGATTTCTTTTATTGTTATCATTGCTGTTCTAAACCGACGTAGAATCCTGCTGAGCAGTCACAGAAACCTGATTCTAATCTGCCTTTACCAGTGCAAAAATCATTAATACTAATCTTGGGTGAGGCTAAGGAAATGACACTGTTGTGTCATTTCTCAAGGACCTTCCTATGTTACCATACCATACTTTTACAAGACTCTTAAGCAATGCTGGGAGATCAGAACCATTCTACGCCCTCATTTACTTAAAATCCTGCACAGCAAAGCCATATGCCCTATACCTATGCAAGAGAGAAAAGAAAAAAAGAAATTAGAAGGCAGGTATTGGTGTTAGAAATAATCAAATAGTCAGCAGAGCATAACAGATTTTACTTTTCCCACCGTATTTCTGGTCTATAAATTTCCAAGAAAATTAAAATTACATAAAGTATGTGAATACTTAGCTACTTTGTGTTTAATCTATATGCAAACAAACAGACCATAAAAAAAGGAGACACCAGAAAAAAAAAATTGAAAAATATATGCCTTGTCTGAACTCAAATATACTATGCAGAACACTAAAAAGCCAAGCATGCTGGAAGAGTTTATAACTTTGGGCTGCTCTGCCTAAGAACCAGAGGAATTATTATTTAGTTATAGCTGGACAGCCAAACAACATAACAGTTCTGCAACACTGCTAGCAGCCCACATTGAACATGTAATTAACACTTCTGCAGGGCATTGTTGAGGACAAAAAGCTCTTGTGCATAGATGTGCTAAATATGAAAGCTGGAGAGCTCACTAGTACGTTCAGCGACGCTGAGATCCAGGTTACAGCAGTACAGACCCATGTACTCACACTGTTGAAATCTACATTGTTACGTGTCTGGGCTGCAATCCTCCAATGTTGGATATATTTTTAAGTCAGCTACATACCTGAGCCTTCAATATCTCTGAGTTCAGTGGGAAAATTTATATACATGAGTCAAGCCCTCAGCTGGTCAAGGTGCTCAGCACAGTTTCACTGCATGCTGAGACAAAGCTATTTAACTGAATCAGGGCATAGCCCTCTTTAATCCTAGTTTAAGGACTGTCCATTTAAATACTTTCCTTGTAATGAAATATTTACTGGATGGTAATATGTTAAATTGTAGACTATAGTAATATCATTAGAGAAGGATATGAAAGTACAGTAAATGTTATTAAGTAGTAATAGATGGTTAGCTTACACATCAGAATTTTTGATTACCAAAGCTGAGAATTTAAGGATATTGGGGTGGGGTGCATGCTTTTTAGTTCCAAATGATAAAGCTGAAATTGCTAATGTCCTAATACAAAAAGCATAAAATCCACCAAACCCCCAAATGTTATTTAAAAAACCCTCACTCTAAATGGTAAATAAAAAATATTGTCTGACAATTTGTACATACCATGAGAGGGTAGAACATCTACTTTCAATTTACTTTTGTAAGAATTCAGATTTTTTTTTAATTAAGAAAAGGTTTATGGAGCTATGTGTTCAGAACTATTAGAAAGGTGAAAATAAAATGTATCAGAAAATAATTATAGAGGCACTTTATACCACATGTATATGTACAATAACTTTCAGCATAAGTAACACAGTGTTTTTCATCTATTGCCTCACAGCCTCTGACTGTTGTCAAACCACACTTTAACCTAAATCATGCAATCAAAGGTGGATGCATAACCTGTCAGTAGGATCCTGCAAAGAACACATATACTGAACTCGCTTTCTTTTGTTCAAAGCTTCACTGCCACTTTAATACTACAGAAAATGAAAAATTAATCAATTATAAACATCAAAGGATGACACAGAAAAAGTATTTTAAAATGAATGTAAGTACTGTAATAATTAAGAATCCTCATTAACCCAGAAAATGGAAATATAAATTTAGCAATGAACTTTTGGAACATTCTGTCCCTAAATGCAAAGAAGGCATAAAAATAAAGATAAAAGTGCTACCCTCATAAAAATGTTCTTCATAGAGAAGCACACACACACCTGTGATTATTTCAAGCACAATCAGAAAAAAAAATCATTATCTTCATTAATCTTTCTGGTTTTTTTTCTAAATTAATTATGTTCATTATCAAAAAGTAATTCCAACCATATTTTATGGACTGTTATTTATGAAATGAAGTATTTCTCAACTTTCTTCTTTTATTGCAGGACTGACCAAATGGACTGAGAGCCAGAAACATCTGAGCTGGGAACTCTTTCCATTTGACTTACATGATCTCAGAGAAGTCAATAAATTTTCTCTGCAGGTTTCTTCCACAGGGTGCAAATTTGTATTTAGAAAATCATCATTATTTACTTTCTGTATCTTCTCAAGCTGAGGGTATGAATGATCATAAAACCCTATGCAAGGCTATGCATTTATTGTACTATTGCTACTAACAATCCCCACTGTATTTTTCCTTTTGTTTATGATTTCTCATTCAAGTCCCCAACAGAACTTACTCAGTAGTCTAAGGACAAATAGACCACACAGAGATTAAAAGGAAAAGAAAAGAGGATTTTACACAATTCAAAAGGATTCACTGTGAGAATTATTAGGAAGTCATGATTGTATCAAGGCAAATTAGACTGACTCTCTTTATTTCAGACTCTCTTTGTATGGTGGAGATGCTTCACCTTTTTGGAGTGTTTTAAAAATAGAAGTGGGTTGTGTATTGCTTGTACATTATCTTCAGTACTAAATATTGTTGAACTATTGAGAAATGAAAGCACTAGAAAACCGTAAGACCAAACTTAGCAAAAACAACAAGTTACATAAAAAAAGAAAAACTTCAGCTCACTGTGTTCTTCTTTATTAAAGTATGTCATGTATTTTATCTTTGCAAGAGTTTGATGAGTTTTTGCAAGTAAAATTCTGTTTCCTCTATACTTGCTAATAGTCATGAGAATCTGTAGTTTGCACCTTCCCATTAAAAATGTATTGTATTTTTTGAAATTATTCACCCCGCCTTTTATCCAGATCATGTCTTTGAAAGGAGGAAGTAGATAATAAATGGAATAATTCATGATTTCCCATTAAATATGAAACTTTCTTTTGCAGAGTTTAGAAAATGAAGTTCTACATAATGTACAGAAGTTGATTAGAACTTTTTTTAACCTTTTCAAGAAAAAAACCTTTCACATTACACAAATGTACAGAAAAGTTTCTTTAGGAAAGGCAAACCATTCACTTCCCACACCATTCTGTTCTTTAGATCACTGCATAATTACACTAAATAATTTGTTTATCAGGCCTGAAATTTGCAGAGATCATTTATCTGACCAAAAAGAATGTGTGCCTCTAAGTACTAAAATATCTTTTTGAAAGTTGTTTAATAAACATTGAATCCTGGCCATGGCAAGCAAGATTGTTAGGAATTATTCAGACAGGAAAAAATACATATTTAAATAATATTGTGAAAGAAATTTAAAATTTATCATCTAGCTCCTTAAGTAACTTGTGCCATCTCCCTTTCCACAAGCATCACATCAGCAGGGAGTTTGGGATAGAGTGCCTTAATTTAAAATTTCTTTTACTGTGAAGGGATACATTTCTTTGGTTCTGATATACCCTTTTCCATAGTTTTTTGCATTTAAAAGTGAAGGAATATCCTCATAAAATGTAAATGGGTTGGCACAACATTCCACCAGTTCTCAACCCGTCTAATGTGAACAAAGAGGGTCAAAGGTCATATTCAAAGACTGACATCAGCAAGAACAGCAAAATCTTGCTACGACCTGAATATGGAAAGGAAAGAACAGTTTACTTCTTTCTCCCTTTGCTGCTATGTCTTTCTTTAGCTGCCTTGAGCTCTCCTCTCTCCCTCTTTCTTTGTAACAGAAGATATGGAAGCAGCTCAAATCAGTGCATCACTAGAACCAAGTACTGTGCAGTCAAGGACTGCAAATCAAAAGAAAAGCAGAATCTGCACCTTCCTGTTATCTGTCTGTGACTGGAATTGCCTTTTCCAAGCCTTCCAGTAATAGCAGTTGCCCCTCTTCCTTCCTTGCCTTAACCCCTGATATTTTTCCTAACCCTTATTCTTGGCAGCACCCATCCACTGTCTCTTGAGAGCTTCACCCCATAACACAGAAATGGTCAAATCCACCTTGCAACACAAAAGTCCCAAGCCTAAAGTAGACATGTTCAAATTGGGTAGCCCAGGTAAAGATTTCAGGTTGTGGAAAAGAAAACATGGCAATATGATAAGCTGTCAATGAACAAAGGTCCCAATCTATTTGTTGAGTAAAAGATTTCATAGATCACCTGTGAAGTCACCTTATTTGGTAAAGGTGACAGCTACTAAAAAGTCTCGATTAATCAAAATCCCAAGCAGCTATTTGAATTCAGCTTCTGGTCCATCAATGCAAAAGACTAAAATAAAGACAAAGAGAAAAATAAATCTGAGTTCCAAAACCGTCATGATTTACATAACTTATAAACAGAAGGCAAGATCAGAAGCAGCCCAGCCTAACAGTAGGGCTTCATAGTCCATCATATCTATGATGAAAATAAAGAAAAAAGCACCCTTCAAGCTAGGTCATGTCCTCTCCACCAGGTCACAAACCCTATTCTTCTCCCTCAGTGGGCTCTCCCCATCATCTTGACCTCTAATCAGGTGAGGAAGTTTCTTCCCCTTTAGGCTTGGAGGACAGATGAGGTTGCATGTTCAGAAACCAACTGGTAGAAGAAGTAAGGATGTAGGAAAGAAATTTTATATTTTCACAAACTTCTCTTGAGCATGGATACTTGATCGCTCATTAATTTTCTGACATATTTTTTCCTTCAGCTAGCTGATATTAACACTGAAAACAGCAGAAACGTGTGTGTGTAGTTAATAATTTGCCCCTTTTAATTCTCTCACTGAAGAATGGAAAAATCATCTTCTATCAGATGGCACTAACAGAAGATTTAAAATCGATGCCAGGTCACTTCTGGATTTTCCAGCTTCTTGTAGAGATGCTGCCTCAGGAATTAGCAATTATAACTCTCCTAGACTTCTACCTGATACTTTTTACAGCTTTCAAAATTAATTAGCTCTCCAGTGTGGTATTCAGCTGCAAACGTACATGTTTACATCTGAGCTGGTCCCCCTACGTTCTCTATATAAGCAATGGAGAGAAATAGGTACTTTAAAAGTATAATTCACCTTATTGTAAAGCAGTTGTCTGAACCCTAAAAGATGGGACTCAACTAGTTAAATTACTTAATTATTTTCATTGCTTATATGGCATGATCAACCTAGTCCTCTGAATCAGAGTTAAACTTAGGGGAGAATTCCTTTGCACTTTTTGCAGAGGTTTATGGAAGCTACTATATTCCCCTGTCATCACTCTGGTGTGGTTTAACCCCAGCCAGTAACCAAGCATCACACACACACACACACACACACACACACACTGCCTCAGACCTCCCTCCCCAAGGGGATGGGGAGGGGAATGGAAAGAAAACCCTTGTGGGTTGAGATAAAGACATTTTAACAGGATAACAAAGGAATATAACAACAAAAATACAAGTGATGCACAAGTGCAATTGCTCACCACAGGGAAAAGGAAAATAATACAATCCAATGCCCAGTCTGTTTCTGAGCACTGATTCTGCCCCCCAGCTCACCTCCCCGGTTATATATGGAACATGCTGTTATATAATATGGAATATCCCTTTGGGCAGCCTGGGTCAGCTGCCCTGGCTGTGCTCTCCCAGCTGCATCTGCACCTGGGAAGCTGAAAGGTCCTTGACTTAGTGTGGACACCACAACTACCAAGGAACAACTAAAACCACCAGTGTGTTGTTGGCATTATTCTCACACTAAATCCAAAACACAGCGCTCTACAGGCTACTAGAAAGAAAAAATAACTCTGTCTCACCTGAAACCAGGACAAACTCCTAGAGCAAAAATATAGTACTCCAGCTTTCAATATACAAAGTGATTTAATGATTAATCTTCCCAGTATTAGCTGAGATGCCTGGCAATTGCTCTGAGGATCACAGCCCACCTGAGAATGGAAAGCCCTTGCCTTTTCATGTTCTGGATAATCCTGAAGTGGACAAGTCTTCTGGTGAATTCTAAGCAGAATAATGCTCTCTATCTCAAAAACATCTAATCCAATGCATATAAGATAGCCTTTCCTCCTGCCTGAAAAATTCATATCAGAGCAAGTCTTTACTGACACAAACTTTACTGAGGCAAACTTTCAATAACACACTGATCCACGACTCACAAAACAGAAAACATAAATACACTTTCTACATATCTAGGTCAGCCTATTTCATTTCTGCATAATAATTTAGATGTCATCTGACTACCAATGAGTCTTGAGTGAGGCCACCAGAACTCAGTTATCCAATTCACAGGAATACTTCTAGTTGAATTGCTAACGTAGTATTTTTCGTTACTACTAAACAAAGCTGGTCCTCTCATCAAAAAGTCTCTCCTTTTGGTCTTTAACTCTTTTTTTGATGATATGGTTGTCTTTGGAGAATTTGTATGAAGAGGAGAGAACTGTTTCTTGACTTTTCTAGCTCTGACAAAAAAGATCAGGAAACACAAGTGACAATATCAAATTCTGGTCCATTCTAGGGTCCAATCTCATTTGAAGATTCAACCCTGGACTCTGTCTCTTGATAGTGGCTTCCTTCACAGTTCACCAGGAACTCTTTGACTCTTAGATCAGTCATAGGGGCAATTTTTAATTTTTAGTACAACCTGATTTTGAGCCGTTAATGTTTTGGTGAGTCAACACCAGGAACATAGAGTATCAGGGAAAGCACACTAAGGGCAGGGAGTCACCCAACCTCCTCATAAGCTTACTGATGCTTAATCCTGTGGCAAGAAAGCAGTCATATTCTGCACTAATGGGAACCTTTTTTTTTTGTTCCATTTCCACATTCACGTCTTATTTCAAGTTAAAGTCTTAGAGAAGGAAACAAACAAAAAAATCAATGAAAAAACCAAAGCAATATCCCATTTTAATAGAATTAAAGCACTATCTTTCTTAAGCACTGCTTTTTCTTCTTCTTCAATCATATCACCCTGGGACAAAAAAAATATTACAAAGAAAAAAAAATCTCCACATTTTTCCACAGAAAAATGAGATTATAACAGAGGCACACTTAGAGGAATTATTATTTGCTGAAGTTTGGAGCACAGTACAATAATGTATAATGGGAGGATAACTGCCACTTTTTCCTTCAGCTATGAAGGAACTAGCTTCTCTTAATTTTAATTGTGTAGGATGCAATTTTAGGCAACAGCTTTAAAGAATTATGCTTGTTTCCATAAATGTGGTAATACCCACAGATTCCTGTATTACATCAAATAAATTTGTTATCTGCTTAATATGCACTGAAAAAAATAGTGTTTAATATTAAGCAGGTGTGTGATTTTGTCTTGACAAAATAACAACTGACTTCTGATGTTAACCTCTACATTAAACACAAGTACAGGTATTTAGATGGCAAAAGAAATATATCTTGTCCTTTTATAAAGAAGGGAAAGATTGTGCTTCTGAAATGGAAACAGTATTTAAAAAACTGTACAGCATATTATAAGCCATTTTCCACACTTTTTAATAAAAACATCTGTTGTCTGCAAAGCATAACAGTGATTTCAGTAAGATCATTCACAGATATGGCATTGCCTTACTTTAGAAATGGTTTTAAAATTACAGTTGATGCATTTAGATTTTTATTGCTAGATTAGCCTAGTACTAATATATAACTAGATTAGCCTAGTACTGCTAGTTTGTTACCATCTGTTTGCTCTCAAATGATTGTATCAGGTTTATGGAACAGCATTAGTAAATTACATACTATTGAAATTCTGTAACTGCTGAGGTAGTATAAAAATAAAATTGTGAGTAATTATATACATGGAACATTAATTATCTACATAATTATATATGTCTATAATATGCATAATTATATTCAGAGAACATTAACATAATATTAACATAATATTCTAAAAGATGTACTTAAAAATCTCCATAGAAATAAACCAGAATACATATGATATTTGAGATTAATCTTCTAAGATGCTTTGATAACTTCCAAATCCCAGCATATTACAAAACACTAATGAGAAAACCCACTTTGTGTAGATACTGCAGAGCGGATGACAAAATTCTCACTTCATTGTGGTTTTTCTTGCTGGTTTCCTTTTCCACAACCTCCAGAGTCAGGGTTTGGATATAAAAAGAAATATCATACTGGAGGGGTTTTGGTTTTGTTGTTTTTTTGTTGTTGTTGTTGTATGTTTGTGTGGGATTTTTTAATAGCAGTAAAAGGCTGACCTGATCAAATCAGAGCTGTAAAATGCACTTTGAAGCCCCAAGGCTTTCCTAAAATAGCAGTGGCTGCCTGTGTAATCACAGAGAGAACACTTCTGTCCCTAGCATGGTGCGTGCGCTGTGGAAATCCACTGGGGCTGAGGACTGAAACAGCTCCCTGGAAAGCCAAGTCTGTCTGCCACAATTGTTGTAGCACAACGACTGCAGCAGCACTGCATAGCTGGTATAGAACTAGGGTGACAATAAGCGAATATACTTATTTCTGTGCTTGCTCCCTGTGGTCTGGTACTTCCTTCCCCCTTCAGAGAGTGACTGCGTTACTCTTAACTCAGGGGACAGGACCTCTGTCAACACAGCGTTTGCTCAGGAAGGATCTGTTGCCTATGTTGGTCCAGCTGATGCAGAATGTGGTTCAGTCACAGACTAGTCTTAATTTCCTTTCCGTTAAGCAGGGAATATTTAGACCAGCTATGACTACTAGTTTGATTAGTACAACAGCATGATCAAAGGTAATTGTCCCACATCAACAGTGTATATTCAAAGAGCAGTAACATGGCACTTGACTATGCCTCACTTAACTCACCTGCCTGTCACTGTCAGACTGCTCTTGGACACAGGTAACTCTGATAACAGTCTTTCCAACAGAAACAAAGGATCAAATTGACCTTTGAAAACCCTAGGTGACACACTGAGAAGGTCCTGCCCAATGGCATCCTTGAACTAATCTTTAGTCCATCACATCTGAACCCAGTTTTCATTCAAATAGAAGAATTGGGGCATGAGTTTGCATTAAAAAGCTTGCTCTCCCAGATCATCAGACCAGATACATTACAAGCTTTGTACAGTCAGAACAGTTACTAGCTTTAGCATGTTACCATTGTAAAAATAATCAAATTGAATCAAATATGTATAGCAGGAAAGGAAAATGTGTCTGCAGCCTGAGTACTACATGGTATGGTTTCGGGACACCACCAAAGTTATTAACCTTCCACTTAAATCTGGTAATTTTCTAGATTTTCATTTGAAAGTTTTCAGGGAATGTTTGCAAGTGCATTCTTAGGCTAGGAAGGAGGAAAGCAGCATGTTTTGCATGAAACTAGCTAGTTGAATTCCTGTCTGATTGATAGAATGTTTTTATGCTGCAAGGGTGATCTTGCAATATTCATTGTTAAGGTGCCTAGAGCCCTTGTATATGCATCTTTTTATTATTTAAATATTGAAATAAATAAATCATCTCACTTAAGCAACCAGCAGTTCAGATTTGTTAGAATTCTTTCATTAATTTTGATGGTGCTGAACCCCAGATCTGTTAATAGACTCCAGAAGACTAAGTCAGACATAGTCTCTTGTAACTTCTAAATGTAAATACCTCAGCTGTAAGAAATCAAAAGCTATGTAGATTTCTTTCATTCATTGGGTTTTTTAATAACTAATGGTGTATTAAATGCTTTAGCACAAAAGTCAGCGCTTGGGCTTGGCTAAATAATAATTCAAAATTACAAGAACATGTAGGGTGGTATAGTAAGCTGCCACTCCAGAGGAGATATTTCAGAGAGGCTCAGGAAAAAAAAAAAAAGAGAAGAAAAAAAGGGGAAAAAAAAAGGCATCACAATTTCAAATATAATTACTGAGACAATCTTAACGATAATGTTACAAATGTGATATAATACTTTGGTAAATACACAAATTAGTAAAACCAAGGAGTTAAATGCTTTGATATATTTAAGATCAGGAGGATGAACCATCATTATTTAATATCAACTTCAATTTTTAAATGCCAAGTTCCGCTGAAAAGGGTAGGGCCTAGGGAACTTGAAATTTATATGATTATGATGACTAGAAACAAAGGAAACAATAAACTTCTGGATGTTAAAATGCCTCAGAAAAGCCAACTTACGCAGCAGCTTCTTGTTTTGACAACCCTTTGATATTCTTCGCCAAATAATCATCGATGCCGAATTTGTCTTTGATCAAAGGAATCCTAAATTTAAATGAAAAAAATTAAAAGGAACACTGTGAGGTGCTAACATAGACTTCTGCAGCATGTATAATGTATTAGCATTGCCACGTAGAGCTAAATACTGAAATATTGACAAAGTAATATATCAGGCATTCTATAAACACATACAAATATCTTTTTAATTTTTTGGTCTGTAGCTATTTCAAATCTTTATTTCTGAAAGGAAACAGGGTTAGTATTAGCTTTCAAGGACCTGTTTCTCTGATGTGTCTAGCTAAACTAGAAGAAATTGTGTATTAGCTAAATCAATAATAATTGATTACGCTATCCATATTTAAACTGATTTCTAAACCAGAATCATTCAATTTTTTGCATTGTCAGTATGGAATAGAGCATCTGTATTTATTTTTTTCAGAATTAATAAAAACAAATTGGAAAAAAAAAAGCCAAACTCAACTCAAGGTGTTTTCCTTAGTGCAATGCAGACTTTTAGACTGCTCTCAGCTTTCCACAGTTGGAGCAGCATATTGCAAAAGGTGGTCCACAACAGGAGTAATCCAAAGGTCATTAAAATAAACTACATTATTCCTAAAAATTTCAGGATGCATGGATCTTATTTTAAAAATTAAACTGTATATCATTTCACCTTTCAATTCAGCCACCACCTCTTTGCATCTCCACTCTGATACCATGCCTTGATTTTTAAAGGATAATATGCCTTTACTGACCATAAAGTGTATTTAAATAGATTCTGACATCCTGACAATGGAGGATGTTATCTTTATAAAAGTAATGTGAATTTATTTTTATTCTTCTTTAGCAGAGCATAAAGATTGTCTGGTTAATCACTCAAAGATAAAAGAAATTCAACATTAGTGTTCCACATAAATCTATTACTTTCCTCTTCTCTGTCTGTATTACTCTGCTGTCTTTCATTACAGGAATGAGAGTAAATTCTTTTCATAATGTTAGCTAATATAAGCGTCATGCTTCTTATTGCTCTGAGGATGCCAAAGACACTTCATGAAGTTCATTTAAATGAAAACAAAATAGCTAAGCAATGTAGAGAGATTTTGACATGTCTGTATTTAAAACAATGTAATAGCAAAAACTTCCAGCACAAATAGGGCATTTAAATTTGTTCCAGAATTTACTACTACTGAGCTGCACCAACTGAGGCTCGTGCTTTCGAGCTGCACATATCACAAATCCAAAAGTGTTGCTGCTGACCATGAAAAATGTGCACCTTATGGATATTGCTATAAATATTGTTATAATCAATAATATTTAATCAATATAAAAATTTTTGCACCAAAACAGTCACAATTTGGGAATTCACACATTGTCATTAGGATAATGAGGATAAGGTAATAACTGTATATTTTAAACTGATGTAAAATGCATTTCAAGATATAATTGGTTTACGTGTGATTTGAAAAATACCATCTCTGGGTACTTAAAGTATTCAGTAGACACTGATCTTCTTACTTTAAAACTGTAAAAATGAGCTTTCTGGACATCAGCAGCACATAGACAAGACACCAGCTATGGCAGGGGGATGAGGGTGTCCAAACCCCCAAACTGAAAGAGTCAACTGCAACAAGCAAATGTTTAGGTATCACTATCAGCTTGCTGGAATTTACAGTGCAGTTAAAAATCATCCCAAATTGGAACAAAAGAAAGCCTGGTGCCTTCTCACTCAAAGATATTTTAATAAAAAAACAATCAGAGGAAAACCACCCAGAATCACATATGATTTAAAATGCCACCTGCCTTACAGTCAAGGTAGAATTTTCTGATTGTTAACACCCTCTAACTTAAAGACAACTAAAGCCAAGGGGGAAAAAACCCAAAAGCAGCACCTTGTAAAGCAATTACTGTTTATGTAAGTTCTGCAATACCCTATATTGGACTGATGCAACTGCAGTCATCTATCATAAAGAACTTAAGTTACTAAAAATAACAAATACATAATTATCGTGGCTGTTATTAGGAATGATGTTAATGTAGCAATAACATAGACACAGGCAGATGAAACATAGAAAAAAATACAAATTAGAAAATTCCATCACCTCAAATAATCATTATTTTAAATGGTTTGTTATATACTATGAGAATTAAAAACTATACAAGTAATTAATGTGAAGAACTGTGACTCGGAATGGAGTTTGTTTCTTGATACAGGAATGAGGTGAGGATGGCACTGGCTAAAAGGTATTGTTTCTTCTCTTCCAGAAGTTATTTGCTTTTTCCAAACTGTTTTAGCGTTATTTCTCCAGTGTTTCATGATGACTCACTACATTTCATAAATAGTTTATAAAAAAGTCTACTTCACCCTTAAATTGGCTACTATTTAATTTTGAATCACTCATTAACTATATTTTAATCCAATGGATGCCTATCCCAGAGTTAACATTTTATACCACATGTTCCCGTAACTATTTCTGTTACCAGTCTACACAGCAAAACAACAGCTAATGATTTGTTTCTAGAAATAAACTTCATGGTAAATACACCTGGCTTTATAATCAAAGAGCAGAACAAAGTTGCATAAAGGACCAAACTGATTCTCACATAACTTTCTATCCCCACTGCCTATTTAGGTAACTCAGGCTCAAGTTCTCTCTAAGTTTTCTGTCAAAGAAAATGGCAGAGTTTGCCTTGCTTTAATCATCGGGCACCTACAGCATAGTCTGGACCATTACAAAAATCACACATTTCTTTCCTGTAAATAAGCACAACTTTTATAGGACTGCTGCAGAACAATCTTCTTGGACATGAAACTCCCAAAATGAAGAGAAGAAACAAGACTTCTACCTCTGGGATGAGTTCTCCAGCAACATGGAAAAAGAGATGGCTGCAGAACATGGCTCCAGCCAGAAAAGAAGTAAAAAAAATACTAATTGTAACACATCACTGCATGTCCTTATTCTATCAGTGTGTGAGAAAACACCTATTGGTATGAGCTCCTCAGAAACACTGGGTCCAGGACTACCATGTTTCTAGATTCTTACTGCTTTTAGACATAGACATGTAGCTGCTGAACTCGAGATGCCCCAGACCTTTCAACCAAAGGGCTAAGGGGAATGCTAGGATTTGAGAGGGGAAAGAAGAAAAAAAAGAAAAAGAAAAGATGAATAAGAAGAGAATAACCACAATCCTTTCTGAAATGGAGGCAATTCCAGGAAAAACAGAGTAGTGGGGCAGAGTAGTAACTGAGACCACTACTCTGAGGGAGACACAAATGTATGGATACAAATGGGGATAAATGAGTGTAACAGAATGGAAAGCCATGTAGGCACGTACAAGAATACGGCTTGAAGGTATTATGGCACAGTTGTTAACTTTCTCAGTTATTAGAAACAGGATAATGCTTTTCAAGCCAGTTCTATTCATTAGATTTTGAGAAACTGTTTTGTACCTGAATGAAAAAACCCCACTTTTTTTTATCCAAATAGTGTATCTTCAATGACCTACATTTGTATCAATGCAAGACAAAATCTACTAATTGGAAATAAGTTCCTATGGCTCCTGAGAGGGGTTTGAAAAATTAGGATGAAATACCTACATTAAACAGGACACATTTCCCATTTCATTTTTCCCCTTTTAACTACAAAACTTTCCTAAGAGACAATTTCTCTCTCATGTTTGCTGTTTTAAATATTGCAAAAAATCCCCTGTAATTGTCACCTCTGCATAGCCAATTGAAGTTATTCACAATGAAAGCGATGCTCTGAAAGAGGTACATACCTTGCGAAGTCTAATGAGGGGCAAACAGCCTGCTTGATGAACCTGGGGTGCTCCTGTGGGCTTTGAAGGATGGCTTGAGGCAACACATTCATTTTAACTAAAACAAACAAACAAAAACTTTATTTGAAGCAATGTTTTCACAGTGATGCAGTTTCTTATCCTTCTCACCCTGCCTCCCAGCCAACACTTTTATTATTTCCAGTGCATTACATGTAAAACTGGACTCCAATTCCACACAGATCTTTTCAGGCCTCAGCATTACACAGTAGGAAATAACACAAAGGAATGGTCATGATCTTACTCTCAAAGTCTTTTCTCTGTTTCTTTGGAGTGCTTTCAATTTGCACAGAGGCAACTGATTCAGGAACCTCGCTTGCATTTTATTCCCTGTGCTTCCTCAAGCTATCTACCTCCAAGCATTAATACTATTCTAAGTTAATACATAAAGTGGAGAAATGATTGAACATGCAGTGTGCAATGCAACAACAGGCAGAGTTTTACCATTCCAAATAACACATATTCATAATAGAAACAATCCTTTGAATAAAATGAGTAAGTAAGGCTATACTTACAACACAGGGTTTTACTTAAAGCAAGAGCTGAAAGCCCCACAGTTATGTAGAATCGTCTAGCTCGCCATTTTCAAGTACATAAATGCTAATAGGACTTTTTTGTCATATAGAGCTACTGTATTTTTTCCCCAAGTATTCAGTCTACTCTTCCTACCATTAAAGTTTCAGCTGCCAGTTCCTTCATTTTGCATGTCTGTGATCTGAGGACGTTAGCAGCAGGAGCACCCTTACTTTTAAATTTGGTTTAATGTAGGTATTGCATGCCCTGCTGGTAGGCCTCAAGGCACAAACTTTTAATAGGGATGGGAAAACAGAATGTAATGGGGGAGGGGGGAAAATTTAACTATTTGCTACATTTAGTGAAAGGAAATATATTTTGTAGGAAATAAATGTTGGATATGAATTAACTTGATACCAAATGATCTGCATCAGACTAGCAGATATTTTATATATTAGCCTTTCCAGGATCAAAAACCATTTTAGTATTTTGCTACAGTTATAGAAGTAATTTTTAAAATTATGTTACTTAGAAAGGAATAACAAAGAGAGCTACAGGTTGAAAAGATGACAGGATATGTTCTTTACCCTAAAAGTCATTCTTTTAGGGCTTAGTACTAATGATAACATTTGTTACAGGAAAAAAAAAAGAAAAATAAACAAACTAATTCATTTCACAGCTGGAACCAGCAACATTTTACACAAGTGTGTCATGGAAAAAAATCCATATAATAAAAACACATAGGAAATTTATCACTATAGAAGATTATGTTTCTTACAGAAAATGACAGGTTTGCATTCAGAAGCAATATAGAAACGAAAATCTCTTTTTAAAAAGACATAATTCAGTAAGAAATGCTAATTAAACTTTAGAACAACAATTCTGAAGCCCAGGAAAGATGCAAAGCTTTCTACAAGCCTCTTTGTTTTGAGGAATTAGGTAAGAAAAAGGAAACAGACCATGTCTTAATGGCAGCTGTGTAATTTGGCAAGGCAGGAGACACAATCACCTGGAGCTGTGGGGCAGAAAAAGGCAGGCGTAAGCAGCTGGGAGGAGGCCCTTAAAGCCCCAGCAATCATGCAAGGCTATCTGCAGGTGAGTATGCTCTGTGAAACACCACAGGTCTCAGGCTCCGGTTGGTACCCACATGGGACCTGTCTGGAGCATGCAGCAGCTCCCTGCTGGTCCCCATGCTCCAGGTTCCTACCTCATAGAAATCTATCATGCGATAAGGTCTCACACTAACAGGGGGCACATCCACAGATGTGCGTCTGCATCTATTACTGCCCCACAAGGATTAAAACCCTTGCCCCAACTCCTACTTCAAACTCAAAGATTGGTAATGAAAAAAAAAAAAGCTTGATAATAACATCAATTTAATTATTTTAGAGGCAGGAGGATGCTCTCACCATGAGATGGATGGTATTTTCCCCTCATTTCCAAGGTTCTGTAATCTTTACAGGTAAATTACAACCATGGAAACACACGACAGAAGTTATCAGCAACGCATTCTTCTGAAACACAGGCTACTACACTCACATAAATTTACTTGCTGATCATTTATAACCCCTTTACATTTTACTCCTCTAGTATAAGGCCCAAGCCACATCTCATGAACTTAACCAAAAACCCACAGAATTCAGCAAGGGACAAGGCAGCGAGGTTTGTTTCTAGAGAAGTGCGTCTTTTAATTCATAATCAAGGGAATCTCCCCTCAGACTGGAATCATTCCAACATGTGCTGAAGCTAAAGGTAAAACACCAACTCTTTGTAGCAGCCTTCCCTGATGTGTTTTAGGGAATCTATTCACCGTCACCTCATAGCTCTTCCCACACACTTTCTGAGGCACACATAAACCTAACGGCAGGCCGAGGACATCAGCAGAAGGGAAGCTGCCTAGGGAGTAAGCATGGCTCCATCCAGCTGCCTTTATGGGCATATTTGCTGCTACCTGGCACCTCATAAAATAAAAGGATGCCAGAGCGTGGCAGGACAGACTTACAGCTGCAGTGCTTTATTACAGTGAAAGCGCTGATCCAATTGATTGAAAAAACCCCAGCGTGACAGATAACAACTTGTTCCAAGTAACCTGGATGTGGTCACAGCCACAGCCCACCTGTGGTTTGACCGATGTTCCAAACCTCCACCGGTCCTGTGGCGATCTAGCCCCACTGTGGGACAACAGCCGCCCTTGGCTGCTTCCTGGCCCTCACCGACCACCTGCCAGGTACACTTTGCATCCCCTTCCCCTGTGAACCATCCCCATACGCTACCTACCCGTAGCCCTTGGATCTGGTACAGTCTCAGCCTCTGAAAAGTTACATATATATTATATATATTTAAAAATACTAAAGTTGAACTTCCCAGGAGAACGGACCTCCACTCATGGCGTGGCTGCAAGTCTCCACCGGCGCGCCCACCGTACCCGGCACCTAACGACTCCGTTCTGCCCGCCGCCGCCTGCACGGAGACGGGGAGTGCGGGGAGCGGCGGGAGGCACCGTCCGCCCGCCCCGACTCGACCCCGGAGCCGCCGCCTACAGCCGGGCAGCCCTGCCGGACGCCCGCGGCCTCGCCATGGCGACCGGGGGTGGAGTGGGGGGGGGGCGGTGCTGAGGGCCGGCGTCCCACCCCGTCACCGCCTTCTCCGAACCCGGTGTTGTCAGGCCCCACCGCCCCCCTGAGGCCGCCCAAGGGTGAGGCAGCTTCTGTCCATAGCCTCTGTAAGGAGCGAGCCCGGCGGTTCTCTTATGGCGGGCGGGCCAGGTGAGCAGCGAAGTCTGTGAAAAGTGTGGAAGCCGTGAGAAATGAGCCGAGCTCTGAGCGTTCAGCATGAGCGGGTGCTCCAGATGATGTCTGTGGCTTTCTGGGAGCTCAAATGAGCTCCAAACACGAGCTTATCTCACAGCTAGGTAAGTCTCTCTAGTTGTCAAGCAAAGAATCTGTGATGAAAAATACAGATCCTCCATCACCAGCGGCACCATACCCATAGTTAAAGGAAGTTTTGTGGGCAGTCTCTCAGATTACAGGTGAACACTTGCACAGAGCTGACTTTTTTTAAAAATTTCAGGACCTCTGATCTCCATAATCCTTCAGGACTTCCGAGCAATGGAAAAGAGCAAGTAGAAAAGGTGAGGCTTAATCTCGTAAGTGGCATAACAGGAAGGCTTTTGGTTTGTGGAAAACGTCGTCACTTTCTGTTCCCAAGAGCCTGCTGCTCAATTTACTGTAAGAAAAGAACTGTTTTTCTAAGGGACTGATTGCCCAGGAAGACTGGGAACTCAGGAGAAATGGAAATAGTGAGAAGGAACCTCTCTGCACTTTGGTAAGTGCAAATTAAAATGATAAACCATAACTGGGATACTAAATACAAACATTTTTCAGAACCCTCTTTTGACACCAGAGGAAGAAATTATTTTTTAGAAGGGATTTTGACTTTTTTTTTTTTTTTGCTAAAACTGGTTGGAAAACTGGAATGTCAGAATCAATTGTTATAATCTATTTTGGAAGGATCAGGTGGACAGAAAGCATTTCAAAAGTGGCGTTATCTGTTTCTGAGTTGATGGCAACGGGAAGCAAATGATCTTGAATATTTATGGGTCAGTGGTCTAATGGATAAGTCAGAAGTTGACAGGGTACTTAGCTGATATCAAATCACACTAGAGAACAGTGTGACCTATGCCTTACCCACCTACAACATATAGGGAAAACACTACTGTACTGCAGTGAATTTCAATCTGAGTGACATATGCTGGAGGTCTCATGCTGCCAGGGTTAAAATGTACTTGGAATTTCAAAATATTTAAAATGTCCAATTCCTAACTCAAAAAGTGTTGCATCCAACATGGGGGAATTCTGTATTAGACCTCATCTTGTCAGAGGAAAAGGAATTGATCACACAACTAAAAATTAGCCATAGTTTAGGTATATCTGATAACGATTTGATCACATTTTTTATGTGCAAACAGAATTTAGTCCAAACCAATAATACATACACTTAATGCTTATAAAGGGCTAATTTTTTAAAGGTGAATACTATTATAAGGTAAATCTGTTGGGAGAAAGAATTTAATCTGAATTTGGAGAATGATAATAGGAAACTGTTTAAGTATGTTAGCCCAGATACCCTCAAAACCATAATCTCACAACGAAGGAATGCATTTGCTGAAAAGCCAGGGTGGTTTACAAAGAAAATGGCTATGAAACTGCAGAAGAAATGTGATATCATACATGTACCCTGGAAACCAGGAACTGTAGAAAATTACTGTGGGAAGTAAAATATTATAAGGGAAATATACCTACAGTCAACTGAAATAAAATGTGGATTTTTTTCAAGTATAGACTATAGATAATGATCTCAATAGTGAGAAGACCCTATTAAGGGCTGAACACCTGTTAACCAAACCACTGCAGTCAATACTGCTAACCTAAGTTTTTCATGCTTTGTATGAACTTTCTTTAAGTCAAATAACAGGAAACTTCAAAATGGATTTTCTTTCCATTTCTTTTCCAGTTTTCCCCATGAATCTTTTACTTATATGCGTGACAGGTAAACAGCATTCCTACATTTCTGATGTTCCTATATAAGTGAAATATGTAACTTGCTGTTCTAAGCAGTTATCACAGGCCAAGTGCCACCAGAAATGGTTTTCTCTTACCTACATGAGACACTTCCACAGGTACATGACAATGTTTTACTTTGACAGCAGACTCTTCAAACTTGTACTTAGGTACCTTACCTTACCAGGTGAATCTGCATATGATACCCCTGTGGTTTCTTTAGAGATGAGCATGAAGATTTTGTGGACCAATCTGCTAGTATGGAGCCCAGTTCTGACCTGTTGCTTTCTTGGTAGGTACTGGTGGTACTGCGAATCTTGTTGGTCAGGTACTAGCATGAAGCTAGCACTTGAAGAAGCAAGCAGGGTAAAAACCGGAGCCTTCACATATAGGGGTCCTGGTGCAGATAGTAATTAGCCAAGTAAAGCTGTGCCAGGATACAGCTGGAACTGCTCTTTTTGTCAGCAATGAAGCGTTACTGAACATAGAAGTTACTTTTGCTCCAAGAGCCGTCTCTCTTAATTTCGGAGGCATTGGGAATGCACAACTAAATTGGAGGATTTGTCTCTGATTTTTGTCTTTATGGCAAATAGATATTTCGATCTGAATAAGTAGTATCATACTTGCTAAAGGTTTCTGCTGTTTTTCTAATGCAGCAATTGCATCCTGTTTGCCTAACTTCAGCAATATCTCTACATCATGTATCTCCTCTTTTAGCTTTCTATTTGAGTGATGAAATGGAGACAGCAATGCTGATGAAGATCAAACAAACTTACAGTGTAAAATATACTAGAAGGATCTCTAGTCATGTTATTCATTATATACCTATTATGCATCGATATACGAGATCATTGTCAAGTCCCATTACTGGCATAATAGGCTGAGGAATGAGCCTAATATTTGACAGAGAACTCATATATCCAAAAATCTTTACTTTGTGGTTCTTGTCATGTTTCGTCTTGCTTCATTTTGCAGCTGGTATTTAGGTGGAAGCGTTCCACAGCAGCACAAGAGCAAAAGGATTAGACACCATAAGCTTTTGTTTTATCAGGATTTCCCTTTCTCTTTGCTTATGTCACTTCAAATGTTGTAATGGGAAACTAAGCAAAATAGGACTGTGTTAACACTACAACATGCTGGTGAGCATTTATTTATGTAAAGTTGTTCCATTCACTTCAAATGAAACCACTTCTATGACTAAAAGCTTGCTAACTAAAAGCCTGCTAACATAAATAAGCAACCCTTTCCAGTTTAGCTCAAAAAAATACGTCTAGGGGAGAATAAATATAACTATGGTTTACTAAAACAAGCGGTTGTTATTTAAGTAACAATCTAGTAAGTTTAACAATCACAGAACATGAGGAGTTGGAAAGGGCCTTGAAAGATCAAGTCCAATCCCCTTGCCAGAGCAGGATCATCCAGACTAAATCACACAGGAACACATCCAGATGGGTTTTGAATGTCTCTAGAGAAGGAGACTCCACAGCCTCTCTGGGCAGCCTGTCCCAGGGCTCCATCACCCTCACAGGAAAAAAGTTTCTCCTTAACATTCACATGGAACCTCCTCTGCTCCAGCTGCACTCACCATCACTAAGAAGAGCCTGGCTCCATCCTCCTGACTCTCACCCTTTGCATATTTATAACCATGAATAAGGTCACCCCTCAGTGTCCTCTTCTTCAAGGTAAAGAGGCCCAGCTCCCTCAGCCTCTCCTCATAAGGAAGGTGTTAACTCTTGCTGTTAATTATGTCATGCCATTGTAGGTGCTATATCATACATAACAGAGAAAACTCCCCCTGCATGCACTTTATATATTTACTCCCCCTCACTTTCCCACTTCCACTCTACTGCAAACTGAAATTTATCCTATTAATATCTCCTCCTAGTTCTGTTTACTTCTTTCAGGTTTTTGTATTCATAGGTTTATAGGTATACATCAGATAGATTTTCACTGACTGAAACATTTGTAACATCATCAACTTATTTGTTTTGCCTTCTTTTGAAAGCTGTCTAGAAAGATTTATATAAAAAGTTAATCAAACTACATCACTGACTCAACTCATCAGTACAACTTTTTCATCACCATAACAGTATCTGTGTGACATCCAGCTTATCATCATGAATTATGGGGGAAAGGATAAACAACCCATTAAGAAATTAAAGGCCCACAAAGGTGCAGTTTGATAAAGGATAAAAAAACCCCACGGGGTACGTATAATAAGATCTCTCTCCCCAGAAGAGTGATTGTTATCTTTCTTTCATGAACGTCAAAGACCTGGAGCTTCACAGTGCCTCAGGCAAGTGAGTTTGAAGGTCTCCTTCATGATTGAATGGAAAATAGTAATCAGAATTAGGTTAAGACTGTTTATCCTATAGAGCATTTTTTTTCAATGTTTTATGTGTAGAATGGATACTAGTAACTTATAGAAACAGCCACTGTAATCACATTTAGAAAACTTTACTGTGTTTGTGTATTCAGTGTGTCATTGTTTATTCTGGTAGATGTTGGGACAAGCTTTGCTTCATGGAGAACTGAGCTAAATATCTCTAATACATTAATTTGTGTAGTCTTCATTCTGCAATAAATGGGAGCCTGTGTAAAAGAAATGACTTACTGATGAAGATGTCTTTACAACCCCAAGAGAATGAAGTTGTTCTTAAATAAGTTTTCATTTCCTGAGACAAAATATACAGCCAATATCCTTCCCATACTGTAATTAATTATGCCTTGCCTTATATTATCAGAAGACAGTAGTATTTACAGTCTTTCAGATTCCTCTGAGTGAATTTCCTGATTCTGTACGTGGTCTGACTTGTGCCTGAACAAGAATCTAACTAAATCAAAGGATGTGCACTCAGAATGAATGACTTAAGTGATGGCAATAGAATTATCTGGTACAGTTCTCTTCTCTGTCTGATAGATTATGCTTAAATTGGTGAAAAAATCATTTGAGATAATCAGAAAGACTGCCAGTAAAAGGTGCTTGTATTAAGTTGCGCTGAAGGATAATATGTTTCCCCAGTGAGTTGAAACTCTGAAGCTTTGCACTTGGTCCCTGAAGATCATTTCATGCAGACAGTTAGCTACATATTATTCATATTCATAACATTTAATTATGGAGCTTAGTCCTGAGACCTTTGCACACTACTCCAGTGTAAATGATAAATAACAATATGTTAACTATGTAGAACAGATGTCTTTTGAAGCCAGGAGACCTGAAATTCTCTTTCTAGCTGACTTCTGGAACACCATCAGTGACAGCAAGCATTGCCTTTGCCCTGCTCTCTGTTGGCCTGTGATTTATGTAATGTATTCACGTGGGAGAGTATCCAGCAGAAGCTTGCCTACATTTTAAAAGCTTCCCTATTGGGGTCTAGAACTTAAAGAAGCAGCAGTGACAAAGGCATTGAAGAGCCATGTCTAGGAAAATAATGTGGTGGTGTTACATAGTCCTCAGACAACATTCAGTGTATTGTGCCAGGGATAGTTCAAATCCTTTGGGTTCAGTAGGTCTGGCCATTAATGGATGTTTTTGCTCCACCGTGCAAACTCTTTTGTATCCAGAAGGCTAAGAAGTGTTGTTTATGTCAGCTACAGTAGATGTTCAGGCTGAACCTTGGAATCTTTGGGGATGCCAAGTATTGTGTAGGCATACACTTCCACATTCAATACTTCTACATGCTTACCTCCCAACCAGACTTAAAATTCTGCATTGTGATCAAAACACTGAATCCCGTTAATGTAATTTTGTGGAAGTTTCTGCTATGTTAGATTGTTGTTATCAACCAGCCACAAAAGTGATACTGAAATTCTGAGGAAGGCCATTTTAACATTCCCTATCAGGGACATGAATATAGGCTTCATTTATTAATTGTAGCTGATTAGCCACAAGGCACACATTTAATTAAACCTTGAGAGACAATAACATTGCACATAAATTATCCATTTAAGAGCACATAGGTCTTTATATTTCATTAAAAATTGTTTAACCAATAATCACACATTTTAAGCTCAATCTGTATTTGCAGAGATTTGAAGTCAGAAAATCCCCTAGTGCATTGCTGTTTTTTCCAGGCATTTATTTCTTGATGCATTTTGATTTGTATTTACTTACTGCTTGTTCATGCTGCTTTCCCGATTAGTAAGACTGCCACTCAAATCACAGATTAACCATTGATTAAAAAAGTCCTATGAAATTATTTACTTTAAAAATTATTTCAAAATAACCTAAAAGGTACGTCAGGTGCTCATGGGGTTCAGAAAAGCAAAACTCAAAACAAATACAGAGTTATAGTGCTATGTATTGAAGCCTTTGAATTATTTTTGTCCCTATGCAGCTGTTTTCTGTTCTTCCAGTGCTGAGATTTTTTTTCCCTATGAGAATGCATACTTACTGTTATATATGTTGTTCTAAACACTGGCATGATATTAAATGTGAGCAGCAAGATGAATGCTTAACAGAATACTTCATGAGTCTTAATGCCCAATTTTCCCTAAAAGCCTCCATACTCTCCATGAGTTTGAACAAATCGTTATCTGCTCTGTGAAGTAACTTTAGGAAGTGGGAATACCCTTAAAACTCATGGTCAGCCATAAGCTTCAGGGTATGTTTTCTACCTGCTACATCTTTCTGAACAATGAGGACTGAGGCAAAGACATCTGTTAAGTAGGCAAGGAAAAAAAAATTACTACATAAAAAGAAAGATGGGTTTGGTAATGTAGTGCACTGATCCTTATTTTATATGATTTTAACTCTTACAGCCCAACATCAATGTTGTAAGAATTTGGTACTAAATTCTATTTCACTATCCTGTGAAACTGCATAAGGAGCATAGGGAAGGACGTTGTGAGGTACACTTGATTTTCCTTCAGTGTATGTATATTTACGTTAAAATGCTACACAAGTATCCAACACTTTTATGTGTATTGGGCATTGCAAATATTTTTGAAAATAAATCAAAGGAGATTCATGTAAATATCAATGCCAGTCCCATATGCCTGCTGCCTTCTTTACCTGGCTTCTGTCTGTGTAAGCGATACTCTTAGAGCTTCTGTTTTCAAATTGTCTTATTCTTAGGAGTATGGGGGAAACAGCTTCTACTTAATTATGAGATGAAAGCCCATCTGAAAATCAGTCTGGTGGGGTACTACCAAAGCTTTGCAAATGATTACTGCTACTACTACGACATTAAAGCCAGACAAGCTACTTACTCTTTCTTGTAATAGACATTTTTAAAAGAAATTGCCGAGCTTAAGACATAAATTCCACTGAGAGAGGCAGTGTGACTAAACCTCACAGGTCAGATGGGCCCTCTAATATCCCAAGCTAGCCTCCTTCCCTTCAGGTTTAGGGATAGTCTCTGTGACTTCTTTCCTAACCTTTCCCCATCCCCCCTTTTCCTGTTTTATTTTCAATTTGGGAAGCAGAAGAAAACCAGCTAGATATCAATTATCAAATAAAAGCAAGCAGACAACTGCCCCCCCTCCCACCCCCGCACCCAAAAGCTGAAATACAGTAGATTTGCACAACTGTCTGTGAAGTTAAATGTAGGTTACTCTGTTCATGTACAAAGATACTTAGATGGCAAATGGAAACTAGCTGCTGTGAAGCACATCACGTTCATATATAATTGAAGCACCCAAGAGTAAAATACTGAGGCACAATAGGTGACAACTGATAAAAACAAGAGAAGTATAAAACATGATACAAAACTCTGGGGAGTATAGAGAATATCTAACACAGGCTGAAGAACCTATATAACTATATCTAAATTACCAGATAATACAAAAATAATAACTGAGCTGATGAAGCCAGAGAATACAGTGAAATACTGCTGAGGCTCAGAGCAGTTGGAATGATATATTACTGGAATCAGTAACATTTGCCTGATTTTCTTCACTATCATGGAAAGAGAAAGATTTTCAGTGTGTTATAAGATGTCCAGAAGAGGAACATCCTTATGCAGGACTTCCCCAGCATAAACCACTGTCCTTGTGTCCCTGGAAGAACAACTTCACTTATTCTTAATGGCTCTGCCTCAAAACAAAGTGTTTGGAGGTGGAGGTGATACTTATTATCCCTTGTCCTGCATGGACATCTAAGTATAACTCAAGGTAATACTGGTCCAGTCTAGCCTTACCCTTTTTCTGCTTGCTTACCTAGTCAAAGTAACATTGTTTGGAGAGTGAAATTGAAGCCAGCAGCTGGCAATGACAGCTTAGGACCATAAATCCTGAAAAAGACATATTGCTATGGTAAGAGCTGAGCTCGGATCCATGTGCAGTCGCAGTAGGCTTTGACGTAAATGCTTTTGTCTTGTGATGGCCACATGGCCAAAACTGTGGAGTCACATTCTTTTCTAAATGTGAAACAGAAGTTTGTATCAGTCAGTTTCTTACGAATTTGGCTTTTGGCGAGCACAGTGTTTATTGTAAATGGATGTTCCTGGCATTACTTCTTCCGTGGACGAACTTCATGCTAACTAAACACTGTAACTGTGGTACACATACATGTAGCATTTTTACACCACAGTTTCCTGAGATGCAGAGAATTCCAGCATGTTGTCTACCCTGCTCTAGCCTGACCATTTTTCCACAAATACACAGGCTTTCTGTATTTTAAATCTCTCATCCCTAGAAAGAAAATAGAATGATGCTAAAGGCTCATTAGCTTAGGACTTAACCGTGAATTCAGAACCTTTATAACAATTCATTACATTTATGTCATAACAACATCAGTCTTTAGCTTTGTCTTAAATGTTCCTACTGGGTGATTAACAAGGATTTGTTTGAATAATGTTATTTAAACAGTTTCAGCTAAGTACATAGTACCTTTGTCTTGAAACAAGCTCAGCTGAAATTGTCTTTTAGTAACACGGCTCACCTGGGAGATGGATTACAGCAGTACTGGAGATAATAATTTGAGTTTACTGCAAGAAAGATTAAATGCTAACATCCATAATGAAATTCAATGCTATTTCCTGCTGGATGATACACTGTAATGTCAGCACCCAACTGCCTTGGATCTTGGTTTTGTTGAGAGCTATTTCTGATCTCCAGAACCCAGCATAGAGGATTCAGCCAGGATGTGCCTGAGCCTCTGCTCACTGAAGGGCAGTGCTAGTGTCTCATTCCTGGGGACAGAATAGAAAAAGCGAGCTAGAGCTACTCAGCCTGATAGGAGAATGGGTTCAGATGCTGTTTGGAAGTGGCAGCAGCATGACTGTGCTGCTAAACTAAAACTAACCAACGGGGAGGAGAGAAATGGTAGAACTGGCTTGGGACAGTGGTGTTGGGTACCAGGTTTGGCAATCAACAGTTCCTCCTGTCTGCTTTGCAGGACTAGCCTTTTCTGCCATAACACCGTAAAAAAGGTCAGGGTTAAGTCTCTTGCATAATGTAGGTTTATAATCACCTGTATTACTTTATAATCACCTAATTCTGCAATTTTAACAGTCACCTTCTTGTCTACCCTGTAAACTTTGCATGTGAACTCTCACTAAGGCATAGTAGTGAATCCTTACCCTGAACAGAGTTTTGGCACTGCTTTCTGGTCTCCGTGTACAGTCAGCATATGGTTTCCCTGCCTTGCATGTTCCTCTGAGAGCTAGGTTCCTCCTACATGCAGACAGGGACACAAAGACAAGTTTCCCAAGAGCCTTCAGGAATTTAGATATTTTTTTTTCTCACTTGTGAATTAATTGGCATAAAGTACCATAGCAGAGAAATGTGATGAGTGAAGTGCATGAAATACAGGCATCGCAGAGATCCTATGCTTGATTTGGTTTAATTTTAACAATATGCAGAGCTGGAAAAAAATGTGTGACACACAGATAGCTCTCTGGCTTGTTTTCAGGCAGATGTTTCTAAAGAGCTAGTGATTCATCTTCCTTGCACCTAGTGTTTTCCTTCAAGTACTGGTGTTTCATTTGCTGCTAATTTTTGATTCTTCCTGGAACTCATAGCAAAATGGGCCTGCATCCTCTAAGAGCAGTCCCTTGTTTTTGCTCTCTTTATCCTAGCAAATTTTTTTCTCCCTATGTTTAAATCATAGCATATAAATTTCTGTATCTGTACAGATAAAGAGCAGGCAAACAGGACTGCTGGGACATGGAGGAACAGTACACAGCCTGGCATGCCCAGAAAAGCAGATCATACTTTTTATGGCACAGACATGTCCATGTGGAAGTTAAATATGAGTTGTATTGTTTGATCTTCCCAGCAAAGATTTAGACAAGGTTCATTCATCTCAGACAATTTACATACATGGAAACACATCAAGAGACCACTTCAAGTGTCTAGTACAGGTACTGGCAAAGACAGGATATCAACAAAAAGTTGTGGGTGGCTTATAAAATAAAATAAAGCAAAAATAATTAAATCATCTATTAAATGAAATTAAAGTCCTACATATGTTCCTATATATAGCCACTGATTGAGTTAAACTTGTTAAGTCTTTGCAGAGCATCTGCTTCATTTATAAGTGAAGAAGCTCTAATCAAACTTACCATTCAGTCTTAAAAGATTCTGTTCGGTTAGATAGTTTCTTATTGGAAAACCTTGTATTTATTTTAAAAGGTGCAATAATCTCTCATTATTACAAGACCATTAAGTGGCAGATTAGAAAAGCAGTGAACTAAGTCTTTAGAAAAATTCACTTTCTGTTTATATTTTTGTTGCTGTCAGCTGTATTTTCATTAATTGGTAATAATGCATCATAGAATGAATAGAAATGCTAATAGTTTTGCATGTTTGCAGAGGATAAATATAGCTGATAATTGTGTGTATGATTTGAAAGTTAAATTGCTGGACATTTTCCTGTGCATTAAAACAGGTTTGGGAATGCAAATTATATTTATCAGTACAAATCAAGCATTTCTCCTTCTTTTAAAAAACATTACTTCAGGATTTCTGTATCAGTGATTAAAGACACTGTAAGTAACAATAGCAACACCACAGTTTGCAGTAATTACTGCAGAATACTGTATTTATAAAGACCCCACTTCATATTTCACCCAGTAAAACTCGGTTTTTCCTATTTTAAAACTAATGTGCTAAAAAGTGAGCATGTAAATAAACATTCAAGTGCTCTGTTACAATTATGCAGATGGAGAAACAAGTGTGAAAACCTCGACTTTCATGTCTGTGTTTATCTATATTATACAATCCACATTCAGCCTGATATTGTTATAAAAAGGTGTGAAACACACCATTTTTCCTGGCCATGCCTCTTATTACTAAGGCAGAGAATGGTAGCCAAGACTGAGAAAATGAAATGTATATGGGTAAGGATACATAGATCTATATTGCTATATACAAAATATTGAGTATTACAGAGCGATTTTATTCTTTGATAAAAATCTGAGTTGTAATCCGTGATTAGTAACCAACAGTCTAATTACTTTTCCCTTGCTCACAGACTAGGTGCACAGCTTTCTGTGCCTCCCCTGTTATTTTTATTTGTGATTACACCGTTACAGCAGTTATTAGTTGTGTGTTGGTAGTGGCCAAGTTACTTCCTATGGGGATACATTTTTCAAATGTCACTCTGTGAAAAAAATAGTGACCCTCACTGTGTGTTTGTGTTCTCAAGATTAGCTTGTGTTTGCTCAGATTTAGATCCAAGATAAGAAATACTTATTCTCATTGTGAGTTGGACTTGGTCATAATCTTTACAGAAGATAAAGCATTTGACTGTTTCAGTGTTTCTTGACTGTTGGACGTGATTTGTTTACATCTCCAGAGTAAATCATGTAGTAAAAACTGCAGCTGTGATTCGCTTTGGAGTGCTCATGACACGATTAAAGTTATACCAGACTGTAAATCTAAAATAGTGTCCTAGATATCTTGATATCTAAGAGCTTCATATGCTGATGAGAGAATTCCTGAACACACATTGCTTGCTTATCCATACAGTTTTTTCCACTTTAAATCATTTTGCAACTTCCCTGCACATTCGTCTGTGGTATTTTCCTCCTTACTTTCTTTTCAAGCATTAGCATCATAAGCAAAATTAGGAGCTGATGTCAGGTGTCAGTTTGCATATCCCCTTCTGATTCCAGGCTCGTGCTGTGATTCAGGCATTCCCACTGCTTATTCCAGTTACATCGTTTGAACTTCCTGTTGCCATATAGATAATTGGGTATCTTGCACAGTCTTTTTCTGTGTGGAGTAAACGTACCACCTCTGGGTTATGAGTACAATCTACGGTCAGTTCTTACGCTATACTTATGCATGTCTTTCCAGAAAGATTATTTTCATGCTAATTTAGGCCACTGAAGAGTGGTGAGCCATCACTAGTAAATTAAAACCTGTAGACAAATCAGATGTGTTATTTCTTGTTTTTCAAAATGATGACAACTAACAGCTAAATGATGTGTGACTAACACATCTGTCTCTCCCCCCCTCTCCCTCACACCAAGCCCTTCTCAAATCCTGTCAGTGACATAGAAGTTTGCAATTTTTATGGTTTCATTTCTGTGAACTTTCCCAGGGTTCTACTATTTATGAAGTGGCAGCTACTTCTGGAAAGTAGGGGTTGATGTAATATGTAAGAGTAAGAGGAAAGATCTTGAGACACACAACTTTTTCCACTCTGTTTGCCAGAAATTTGCAGACACAGCCTGTAGAAAATCTGAAACATTATTGATTAATTGTATTATTTGGCAAAGACCATTGCATATAACATTTCAAAAGTGCATTATGGAGCAAATTATAATTTCAGATCATCCCAGTGGAATAATCAGAAATTGTAGGTTATTCTATTACAGTGGCACTAGTAAAAGGAAGCAAACTGGGGCCATGTCATAGAATTTTAAAGATCTGGGTTGGTTTGTTTTCTAAGGACATCATTGATACAATAATGCAAATAACTCCAGTAATGTGGCCATGCAAACCTCTCAATTTGTTTTACTTTTTTTATGGTTATGTATTATTCATGTCACATTAGTACATGCACTGTTTATTTCCCTAATTGTAACAAGCACTTAATTAATTACACTATAACCTCTTGAATCTATAAGCCAACTGTTGCGTCTTTGGTTAATATTTTAAAATCTCATCTTTTTCCATTTTTCCTTGTGTCTTTGATGTTTTGTTTCTTGTTTGGGTTCTCTGTGGAATAGTCTCAGAATAATCCTGCAATTCTCTTTTATGAGTGAAACTTTGCATTTTAACAGTTGTCTGGAGATAGTTTCTTCCTTGTGAAATATCAGTTTTAATAACAAGAAAAGAAAAATGCCATAAATCTGCACTAACCACATAAAGCTGAAGTCTCTGAGAGACTGATTAACATTGAGACTCTACACAGGTTTTTCAATAATTAGAGGACGTGCTTGCATGGAGCCATGACTGCTCTGGCCTTGATGCCATTTCCCAGGGCAGATAGCAATTATTACAGCCCACAGTAAATTTACTACATTCTCTGCCTCCAGCCACCAAAGATCCTTTTGGAGTAAAGGTCTCTTAATTTTCTGCACTCTTGTCATCAGCTTGGATTAGCAATATGTTCTGCTTGTTTTCTTCAGTTGGTTTAGAAACAATTGACAGCTGCTTTTCTGCTGTAGTATTTTCTTTGCACCTGAGGTTGAAGAGATCGTGATCACAGCTCTGATTATATCAACGTAGTAGATAACAATCTTGGCATTTTCAGCAGGGCAGCTAGAACTGAAGTATCTTTGAGCTCAAGTGAGTAGCCCCACTCAGCACTCCCAAGCTTTGTGGTGTAGATTGTATTTATTTATTGTTCTCAGATTTTTATCACCTCCGTGGTTCACAAATGAATTATTCATTGAGGTGGAGTGCTCTTTCTTCTATGCTACAGTGTCTTTGCTTTCTAAATACATTCCATGGTTATTTTAACTAGGATTTTATTGTATTTTAACAACACAAACTATAAAACAGGCTCACCTAATGCAACATTAAAAACCAAAATAGATACTCATGGCTAGTAAATTAAATGTTAAGTGGTTAAATTTAAAGTGGTTATGTTGCTCTTTAACGACCCAGGTGAGATCCTGCTAGAGTTAGTTAGTAGGGTGAGCATCCAGATTACTTTTTGTGACACAGTGTTGGACTTGGGCTGGGAAGGGTAAGGGCCCCATTGCTACATCCTGCAGAGCTCAGATCTGACCAGATCCATGTAGTACATATGCCTTTATGGGCTAGCAGTTTCACCCCTCATCAACTGGCATACGTAATTTGCCTCTACCTCTGATGTTGTCAGCATGCTAAGCATCTCCACAGTGTCAAAGTTAAATACAGAGAAGGAGCTTTCTAAACAATGAGGGACACTGTCACAGTCAGCATTTTTAGTGGAAATCTCTATATGTCCATCAGTGTTTTGAGCTGCCCTGAAACTGATGGTGAGGTAGAGCATAAAAGATGGGAAGTCCCTCCTTAGCATCTCCTAGTTGTTTTTCATTCCCAGCTGAGTCACAGCATGTAAACATACATAAACAGCTACATAAAACAGCTCTAGCTCTCCCTGAGCATACTGGTACAATTGCAAAGCTAGAGCCTAGCCTTCTGTCTGCTTTGTGCCTATTAGCCTTCTTCAGCAAGCATTACAATGTGTTTCTTGTGGACGTGATGGCTACTTGGATATTGTATCAACATCTATGCCTAGCTCTGCCCTACACAACTAACTGCAGATATCTAGCTGGGTGGCTCAGTGCAAACTGGATGTAATGCAGACAGGCAGTAAGAACAACTGAACAATGAAGAGTAATCTCCAGAAAGAAGAAATATGACTGATTAGAAATCCGTTGGAAAAGGGAGCATGTGGAAACTGAGAATAACTTTTCAGAAAAAGATCAAGATTGAAATACAGGCCGACATAGAGCTAAAAATTGAAGGGGGGGGAGAGGGAGAATAAACTTCTAACACGAAGCTGGTAATTCAAAGAAATACAAATGGTTAGTGAAGAAAGATCAGGGAGTGTGGAGGAGGATGAAAGATTTAAATAGAGTAGTTAGAATGTGAAGAAAAGAAGGCATAACTAATGTTAATGGAAGAAGGCAAGTTATTAAAAACCTGTTGGCAGAAAATGGAGGGAAAACACTGTCAGGCCAGGTGGTGGCTGGGAAAAAAAAAAGAGTAAATCATAGAATGCTTTGGGTTGGAAGTGATCTTAAAAATCTAGTTCCAAACCCCCTGCCATAGGCAGGGGCACCCTCACTAGACCAGGTTGCCCAAAGCCTCATCCAACCTGGCCTTAAACACTTCTAGGGATGGGGCTTCCACAACTTCTCTGGGCAACCTGTTCCAGTGCCTCACCACCCTCTGAGTAAAGAATTTCTTCCTAATGACTAATCTAACCCTGCCCACTTTCAGTTTGAAGCCATTGTCCCTTGTCCTGTCACTGCACTGCCTGGTGAACAGTCCCTCTCCCCCTTTCCTGTAGGACCCCTTTAAGTATTGGTACACCTTCTCTTCTCCAGGCTGAACAAGCCCAACTCTCTCAGCCTGAATATGAATACAACTGGATACCCTGTGGACTGCTATCATTGTTACCAAGTACAGCATCTGGCAGTTTTGAAGAAAAGATGAAATGCCCAGGGCAGATGTAAACACGTAAACAGGCTTTTCATTCTCATCTTGTTTCAGTAGGATAGGTTGGTGGGAATATCCTGATGAAGGAGTACATTTCATTGCTCTATCTACTCCACATGCTAAAAAGATCTTCAGTCAGGTACCATTTAAAGAGGGTAACAATTTTATCTGGCATCTCTCTTAAGGGAGTGGAACATAAAGCATCATTTAAGTATACAACTGGCTGCAAAATATGGTGGCTTTGATATATAACTTTGGGTATGAGCCTCTGAACTGGAGTGGTCTTCCTAAGCCATTTCAGAAAGGTGAGAACCCAGCACTGTTGCATCCAACAGGGATGAGAAGAAATATCCAGTACTAGGTAAAGAGACCATAGAGCTGACCATTTCCATGCAGCACTGCAAGAGCTGAGATAAAGGAGTGACTGATGTTGGATGGAGAAATTCTGAGAAGGAAATTCCAGCAGAGCAGGTAGACTTTAAGGAGAATTATGAACCCCCTTGTAAGTTTTTGGGGTAACAAATATTTTAATAAAACTCTTTCTACCACCCTGTTTCCAATAGTTTATTTGTGCTAGAATGTGATCAGTTATGACTGGTAGAGGAATTAAGCAGAAAATTTAATATTATGTCATTGATAAAGAATATTCCAGCAAACACTGAAACCCAGTAGCCAGACTTGTAGCTGTGAAGCACTGGCTGTTCAGCCCAGTTTTTCAAAGCTGAAAAACCTTATATTATGTCAAAGAAAGCCCTACAAATCTTATGTCTTAGCATGGTGTTAGTTGCCAGAGCCTCAGAGGCAGCTAGCAAATGCTGAGGTGGTCTAGTTCTTCCTGCCAAAGATGGGACTAGCTGAGCTGAAGGTGACTGAGAGAACTGCAAATAATGTGACACTGATACATCCTTTTTAGTCCAAGATCTCAAATGAGATTCCGGCCAGAACCCTGTTCCAAAGTGGAAGGAACTTGTGCTCCTGCACACCACATGCCCTGGATTTCATGTCTCCAAAGCTGTCCCTAAAAGTGTCATTCCCATGTACTGTGACTTCTTTCTCCAGGCTTGAAATATTTACATGAAAAAAATTATGAAAATTGATCCCTCTCAGGAGTTTAACTTGATTTTGCAAAACATTCTCCATGTTTAGTCCCTAAATATGTAATTTTGTCCTCTGTCCTTTTAAATTTTGTGCCACTGAAATCAATCAGCCTTCAGAGTGATTTTCTTCTCTGGATATTTCCATCCTTCTCTGTGTTTAAAACTTCATTTTAGTTTTCACTTGTTTACTCCTAATTGCTAAGACCATTTTTGAGTGTATTACATGTGATTTATTCCCTCACCACTACTTTACAAATCCTATATATAGCCTCTTTTTAGCCAGCTATGTCTCCTTCACCATAGCATGTCACCATCTTTTCTTCAGTGAATTCCCTACATACTTTCTGGCATAAATTCCACTGTAAAAAGTTACTCCCATGTAGCGCTGTATTAGCACTGTTCTGAAGTGCAGAGAGGCAATCTTTGGCATTTCTTTTGTCTAGAAGGAATATTGATTATCTTAGCATGTACTAATATTAGGTATTAATCTGACATTCATTTCTGTAATTACAGAAAGTATACTTCACAGCTTTCTGTGTATATATTCCAAGTTCCAATGTCTCATCCTCTTTAAGAATACATTCCAAAGTAGCGAATGAGTGATGTTTAGAAAGGTGGGTGAGAGCCTCAGCTACCACAAAGCCTTTCTCTTTTAGCTATGCCATTTTTTGCCAGCTGAGAACATGGCCTGTGACCTCCTTTCACTTATTTTACCATGTGATGGAAATAGAAACAAATGAAATGAATGAGATGTTCACATTTAGTCTCTAAATAAATAAAGTCAGGAAATAGGTATTTCAGAGTTTATGCCTGTTAAAGAATATTCTTAGGAAATAAAATAGTTTTACTTTCAGAGTGTTTCACAGGGCATTGCTTTTTACTTGTTTTGTAGTTGTTTGGATCAGAATTAATAATACATTTCCTAAATAAGCAGTGTTCTAAATGGATTAGCATATATAAATATATATGTGGTTTTATATGCACATAACAAGTGTAGCAGCTCATCGCTGTACTGTGTTCCAGATTTTAATAGAACTGTAAAAGGGAATAAACATTTTTATTTAGGTAGCAACAAACAGTAAATTAAAAAAAAAAAAAAGTAGTATTCAACCACAGAACTCTGTCTGGCTTTGAAAATGGGTACAGGTTTCATGTAAGTCCTTCAGAGTGTAAAACAGAGGTGGAAGCATAAGAAGGAAACATCCAAAAGGGGAAAGTTGTGTCATAGTTCTGCACCTTCATAGGTATTTTTATAGGTCAGAGACATGTTGTCACAAACAGAGGACATCTGTTTCTGCCTGATTTGGCAAGTGGTATGCTCTGCTCTTATGAGGATAAATAAATGATACTATATAAACAGTACAGAAAATGCTTTTGTAAAAAATCCCAATGCTGCAATGTGGTATTTTGGGATAAAAGTAATTATTAACAGAGTATTTGACCATATTCAACTCTTGCTTTTGTTTCAGGATACTGGGTGGGATCCTCAGGGGAGGAGACTGTGTACTAAATACAGTCAGGAAGAAAGCGGTTTTCAAACTAGAATATCCAATAAGTCCCTCATGAAAGAGCAGTTCCTCAATTTATGGAGTCAGATCAACGGCTGTGCTGGCCTTCCACAGCCAATGTACAACGTTTCCAAGGATCCTGGGAAAAGGAATCCTGTGGATTCCAGCCTTGCAAAGCTCACACTGCACCCTTCTTTGTGGGCCGTTTCCAATGCTAGTTGGGTTTAGCTACCCAGGGATGCTGGCACATGATAATGAAGTTATCTCTTTATTTTATTAGGCAGACAGCTGCTCTGAAGTTAGGATGTTATGGGATTCCAGGAAGTTTGTTTTGTTTTTTTTTTTTTAAAGGCAAAACAGGTGATGATAGGGTTTGATGTTAAAATTGATAAAACAGACTCTCTAAATAGATTTGTTCAGAAATATGGGCAGGAAAGAAAACAGTACACGGGGGTAAAGCAGCACTCAAGACAGATTGATCAGAGGGAGCAGAAAAATGTATAGTTAGAACTGAAGACTGAATAAATTCTCAAGCTGTTTAGTAGTGTTCTGGAAGAGTATGGCTGCCTGTGACAGGAGCTTTCTGAAAGGCTTAACAGAAGAAAGGGTGATCAAGGTCACGTTTGAGACACTAGAAAAACATTACATTGAAAGTACCTGACTTTTTGTCAACAGGAGAAGCAGATAAAAAACCCTCCAAAAAGGGGTGGAGGAGGGGGGGAAATATCTCAGAAATAGGCCAGTTAAGTTTTTCAAATTTGAGTAAAATTTTGAATTTAGCCAAAATACACAGAATTTTAAATTTATGAATAAAACTTTTTATAACGGGAAAGTATGCTAAATTTCTTCTACAGTAAGATATGCACTATCTCAAAACCTTAATATCTAAAAGTAGAGTTTCTATAGATGTTTTCTCTTTAACTTCCATAGTGTTTGTTCAGTTTACCAGCCAAAATAAACTTCTCATCTTTTCAGCATAGCAGATCCTGTCTAACAGATGCAAAGCTACATTCTTTTGGTTTCAGAAATAATTTTCAACAATATAAAAAAAAAAATCAGATCCAAGACTTTTTTTTTTTTTAAGTGATTCTGCCAAACCCACGAAGAATGCAGTCAGCTTCTTGGAAACAGAGTAACTCCCAGGGCACTGCTGGTTAGCACTCCTCATAGCATTCTCAACTGTAGCACTGGCTGCCCATCAGTGATGTTTCTGCCATCACTCTGGAGCAGAGGAACTCCTGGAGGTTTGCATCACACACTTGGACCTTTGCTGTCTCCATGTGAGTAATGTGCAGTGTCTTTGCTTTGCTAGTTGTTATGTGTGAAGTTACCTACACAATTACAACCAGCTCTTCTGTTGCTGTTCTCAGCAGAGATCACTCTTTACCTCAGACTCACGTAGTCTTTGCAGAGCATAGACTTTTGAACTACCTTCCTGAGCTGCCTGAAAAGGTCTGGGCATGTTGCTTGTGATTCGGTGCATGAAGGGTTTTCAATCTTAGTAAAGCCAGTTGGTATGTTTTGAAAAAAGAAGTTTCATTTATTAAATACCTATAATTAAGCTCCAGCATTCTTTCAGCATGTTGACAAAGTAACAAATTAAGAAGAAATAACATACATTTTAGTACGACTTCTGAAACGCTCTCTCTAGAGTCCTTGATGTTAAGCTAGAATAAAAATAGGAGGGTGAAGAGCAAGAGGACATAAAGAATGGGTTGAAAACATAATCTGACTTCTTTAAAAATAAATTGTTACTCAAATGCTATAGTGAGATCTGAGGAGGTTAGACAAGATAAAGAGGGACCCTGTGGAAGGCAGGGAAAATTGTGTCCTATAACTTGATTGTTCCTTATTGTGGTATCTAAACCCCTTCAAATTATTCAAAATTATGACTATTGCTAGTCATCTGTTGCATGCTAGAGAAAGTGCTTAATTTTTGTTCCTTTGATACGTTAATTCTGTTGTTAATTCCTGTAACTGTAGAGTTTATTTTATGTTTACTTGTTAAATATACTAAAGGTTAAATATAAAATGATCTGAAGTTTAAATTTTATTAATTTTATTTATTTAAATATTCTTAGCTATATGAAACATTTTTCCCAAAGACTCCTTTCTTAGAGTTTTGTGACTGTGTGAACTTGACTGCTTTATTTGAGGATGGGTCTCCAACTTCATGCTTTCAAATAAAATAATCACCCTTGAACATTTTGTTGATAGCTCACCAAAAGAAGCAAAAAGGCAAATAGCAAGAGGCTGTAATGTTGTGTATGTTAATATGGATGTATATATAATTATAGTTTTAACTAAATATTTCTCTATTGCTTAGGTTTATGATAGACTTTTTCTAAAGGAATGCTCCAGCAGAAAGAAGAGAGAATGATTTTACTGAATCCAGTGAGATTCAGTATTTATTTCTGTATTACATTGATTTTGTAATATATCTGTCCATATGTGGTGGGGACTTAACCCTTTTTTTTTGATTGAGTCCCATAATTTTAAGGGTACCAGTTATTGGTGAGATGATTATCACAGAAAAGAGGAGATTTTCCTTTTTAGCTATAGCCATTCACATGATGCTGTATCTGAATTTGGATGAAGTTTGGATGGATGAAGTGCCACTTCAAGGTATAGCAGTCTCCACTAATTAGATAAATGCCACTTTGCCACATGCAGGCATCTTCTAATTTAGCTGAAATGCTTTACACTGTGTTTCTTAATAATGTTCTGTCAATAGCTGCTGTGCAATTACTTTTTTCCTAGTTTCCAGATTATAAGGACACTTACCTCTAACTGGTCATCTGGGTCACACATCTTTTTGTTCCCTGAGTGGGTGAGTGTAGTATCCTGCACTGTCTATCTTTGATTCTGCTCTAAGCTTAAATGACAGTATTTTTAAAAGATAGTTTAAAGAATGTTTCTTCTTGCTTTAGCCCTTTTTTGATTTTAATATCAGGAACATTCTGAACCTCCCTTGTTAAAATAATATCTGAAGATCAGGCCCTTTAATCAATTATTGTAATTTGTCTTGCTAAAGAAAATTGCACAGCCTCTGTAATGTGTCATATTGTGCTTTTGTTTCTGGATCAGCACATTTATGAAGTTTCAGAGTTTTATACTCCTAAGAGCAGGATGGACTGGACAGACATACTGGGCATGCAGCACTTTTCAGGGGACCAGTGTTGTGTATATAGTCCTCCTGTTCTCTGTGGCATTTTCCCTGCAGGTCTGTCAGTGGATCTAGGCATAATCATCTAGACAACTGAGGGTAGAGAGCAGTTTCTGTTAGATAAAGGCTCCCATAAACTCAAAAGAGTTGTCTGAGAAAAGAATAGCTGGAGGCCTGTATATTCATTACTGGTATGAGGAAAGTGGTCAAGGAGTGATTGCTCATTGTCTCTTTCAGAACAAAAAATTTGGGAAAGAAGAATTTCTTGCAAAAATTAGATGTAATCTAACCTGCTAAAAAGATTATGAAATCACCCTCATTTATTTTTTTTTAAATCTCATAGACTTCTGAACTTTCCTTTTTTGGCTTTACCAGTTCCAGAAATTCATTTTGAAAGGATACATAAAGATGACCCCTGACAAATTCCATTCTCCTCATTCCTGTATGTTCCCTAGCACAGTATCACCTTAATTTCTTTTTCCCCCACATGATTTGAGTGATAAGAATATAAAGTGTGTGTAAAATCAGTACCCCATCTTTCTGAAGGAAATCATATATATGTAAATATTGTCTGCAATTTTTCTCTGCTATTTCTGGAGCACCCCAACTTTATATGAGCTTAATTGCATTACTTTATTATTTGCATTCTGTTTTGTTATTTAGTAAGCTCCTAGTTGGCATGAGAAATAATGAGAAGGCTTTCAGAATGCACATTAATGCAGGAGGTTTTTTTTCTCTGCCTGACATTTCCTATAGACCTACTGTACAAGTGTCATCTGGTAAAATAATATTTGTCACAAATGTATTAGCATGAGGAGTAAAGTAGAAAAAGATTTTAAACAAAACCAAGTTGTTGTGTGTTTCTCTGGGTTGGGGTTTTTTTTTGTTTGTTTGGGTTTTTTATTTTTTGTGCTTTAGTGGAAGAGAGATTTATTTCTCACACCATTGCTAATATCACAGAGATCATGGTAGAGATCACTTTATTACTGACCATTTGGGCAGTATTCAGCCAAAAGTTTCACAGAACAGGCAGTGCAGAGGGTCACACAATACTATGCTATTCTGTTTGATTGAAAGGAGGATTCGCCATGAAATAGGAGGTCTTTTCCCATGCTCCATCATCTCACTGAGATTTAAATAAAACATTGGGAAATGAAACAAGGTGAGAGTTCTTTGGAGAATGTAGGGAACAAATGAAGTAAGGAAAGAATCACTGCTTTGGCACTGGCACTTGTTTGCCAGTCTTCCTGAGCAAACATCTTCCTGCAAAACAACTGGTGGGCAAGACAATCATCCTTATGGCAAAATGCTCTTAACTAATAACTTTAAGATGTTTATTTTTCTACTGGCCAGTTTGTATATCTCTAAATTGCCACAATGCTGTGGAACACAAAATCCACCAGCTACAATCTCTTAAAATTCCCACCTCAGTTGTCAGCTGTTGCTGTATCATCAGCAGAAGAAAATTGTCTAGAAATCAAGTCGCTATCGCCAGCCTCGCTCTTTCCTTAAAGGCTATCAGAGGTGGGAACTCTCTCTTGCTTTTAGTCTGCTCCCTCTTCCTGCCTCTGCTCAGCTTTTGATCCCAAGAAGTTCAAAGGAATTAGCCTGCAGTTTGACATTTTGAAACCTTTCCTGTCCTCAGAATAGTGGGTGTAGCAGCTCAGTCCCTTGTAGGGGTTAAAGATGGAATAATGTCCAGCACAACCCAGATTTCCTCCAATCCCTTTCTATCCAAACAGAGCACTTAACCTATACAGTCACCTGAATGAGGGACCCATGTTTAGCACCTTCTCTGGATAGTTTAATATGAAGTAATTCTATTACAGTTTCACACTCTTGTTTCATCAATTTTTTGAAGGAAGAATGTATTATCAAATGTTCGGTCCCTTCTCTCTTCTCAGTTCAATTAAGGTACAGGAGGTACATCCACAGAGATGTCCTCCAGCAAAACAGGAATTTATAGCTGGTATTTTGAGGCTTAAGAAGGCTGGCAAAACCACAAAAAACAATAGGTTTTCATGCTCCTCTTACATGTAACACACAAAGGAAAAAAAGTGCAGTTATTCTCTGTTATTAAAGAAAAGGTATTCAGCCTTTGCTTCCCATAAAATCCTTTGTCTCTGCTCTCAAAGCCTAAACCCTTCACTGCAGTTCTTGCTAGTTTTGTTCATCCCTGTCACATGGCCACCTAACTACATTAGCAGTCCAGTGTCTCTACCTAATTGTTTCATTTCAGTGATTTTTAATGCTACCTATAACCACTATACATTTACTTAAGACATCCTTTGACTGACTTAACTGCAGAATAGTGTGTTACCAACAAACACCATGTCTATGCAACAGGTTGCCCAGGGAAGTTGTGGAAGCCCTGTCGCTGGCAGGGTTCAAGGTCAAGTTGGATGGGGCTTTGGGCAACTTGGTCTAGGGGAGGGTGCCCCTGCCCATGGCGGGGGGCGGTTGGAACTTGATGATCCTTGAGTTCCTTTCCAACCCAAAGCATTCTGTCATTCTATGATTCTATTTATTTCTAAACTTTTGTGTGTGATATAGTCCATTCTACTTGCCATAATTCAGTTGGTTTTATAGTTAGATGATGCAGGTAGAATGAACAGCCTGGCTCAGCACAAGAATGCAGTTTGAAAACATCAGTAGTTCTATAAAATGAGAGTCTGCTGCATATGCTAGTTACAGTAGATCCAAAATTGCTCGGAGTAGGATTCTTCCTGTGGTGGGTAATAGGGAGTTGAACTGGGACCTGGCAGCAGAAGGTGCTCCAGTAGCACTTTAATAAAAGCAAGACCAGTTAAAAAGCCAGTTTCACCAAGTCTCACTGCATGTGATTGCATTGGGTAGCGACACCAACTGCTCGAGCATTTCAGAGTTCCCCAGAACTGACTCATGCTGGGTCTCCAGAAACCTCAGATTCTCTCCAGTCACCCCCACTTCCCTACACATTATGTGTGGCTCTTTTCTCTATCATTTCTTCATCCTATAGAGTGCAAGCAAAGATGTAAAGTATTTTGTTTTGGGGTTTTTTAATATGCTGTGCCTAATGAGAGCCTATATTCCTGTGTGTATGTTACAGAGTGTTCTGTGTAATGCCAATCATTCCTTTGACTTTAGTGCCATACTTGGGAAAAAGTTTCTGATTAATGAGTCTTTTTACCCATGTGAGCAAAAAACGAAGAGATGCCATTTAAACCCAGGGAGTTTTGGAGGCAGGCAGAGGAATCAGCATAGTGGTGTTTATGTGTTTGACTGACTTACAGCTTGTTACACAACTAAACTAGTGAAGGAATATTCTTGTTTTACCTTTTAATAGAGCACTGTGCTGTACATCTACTGAAACTGTTTTTTTATAAAGTATGGATAGAGCATGTATATTTTAGAAAAAAAAAATCCCATTTGCTTAAGCCTGTACATCAGTGACATAGTTGGAAGCACCTTATGAAACAATGTATTAAGTCAGTAAAATACAAATGAAAATTGTATATTAATTGTTTTATACATTCTCCTGTACTCATGTTTTATTAACTTTTTAATATTATCACTTACCGTGTTAGCATGTGATAATTTTCCAAATAAGGAACTATTTTGTTTATGAAATAAAATGAGCATTTCAGATTAGCATTTTGATTTTGCAGTGAAGCACTGTGGTTTAATCCAGCAGAGCTGGATTAAATCCAAACTACCACACAGCTCATCAACTCCCTCCTACCCTCCTCAGGGGGACAGGGGAGAGAATGGAAAAGAGAAAGGTAAAACTCATAGGTTGAGATAAAGACAATTTAATAGGACAGAAAAGGAAAATTATGATTATTATGATGATAGAATATGCAAAGTAAATGATGGATAGCACAGTTGCTCACCACATGGAGCCAGTGCTCAGCTATAGTTCAGTTTAGTTCGTAAACTGCTCTGCCTCCCAACTACATACTGATCATGACATCGTATGGAATATCCTTTTGGCCAGTCTGGGTCAGCTGTCCTGGTTGTGTCCTCTCCCAGCTTCTTGGGCAGCCCCCACCTCCTCATTGGCAGGGCAGCCTGAGAAGCTTGACTGTTTGGCCACAACCAAAACTCCAGCGTGTTACCAACACGATTCTCATCCTAAATCCAAACCACAGCACTGCACCAGCTGCTAGGAGGGAAATTAACTCTATCCCAGTGGAAACCAGGACAAGCACGTAATGTTTTTTCATGTATTTCCTGATCGTTTCATGGGGCATTGTGTCATACTGTACAGCTGAAAAACCTTTCTTCAGATAAAGATGCTAATTACTTTTAATTTTACATGCTATTTAAAGACTTGAAAATCTATTATTACTATCAGGACCAAATCCTAACATCTCTCAGAACAGCAAGGCCAGAATAGTAAGGCACTCAATAAATATTTTTTTAATAATTTTTCTGTTACAAAGTACGGTGATGACATACTCCACCACTTCTTTCCCTTCTCTCACTAGAATTTTATCAGAGTACAAATGTTAGGAAGCTCAATGAAAATGCAGTTTAATGCAGCCAGTTAAATTGCCTGAGAGGAAACAGTGAGTACAGCTTTTTTAAAGCCTTTCCCCTCAGGCCATTAACTAAGAAACTGGTCACTAACTGCTGGTAACAAACCATTTTGGAGGGATTATTGCTATTACCAGTATTCAGTGGTTTATGGCTACATTTTGTTAAAGACATTAGGGACTGTAACATGGATGGGCACAGAGTATTGGAAAAATCATTCTTTTCCCTTGTGATTAACAACATTTTTTCTTCCAGTCTCGATGTGTCGAATAGTGGGTTCATTATTTGTCATATCTCTCAGTGCTGTAAAAAAGGCTTTTCATTATGGCCAGGATTCAAATGAAAAAAGAGTGAAACTCTAATACTGACTTCTGGGAAAGTATAGCTCATGTAGAAATCACCACACATAGACTAGATTTCAACTGTTTCCAAGAATTTTAGCTGCCACTGAGAACTGCTTGACAGAACGATATACAGGAGCTTTCCATTCCTGTGATCAGCCGTTTCTTGGCATCAGCACTGCCGAAGAAATAAACAAGTTTATATATTCATTTTATATAACCATGTAGTGTAAGAAAGGGGTTTTGATCAGTGCATTTCTAGCACTTTACATTTAGTTCCATTTCCTAATTATTACAATTTACATAAACTGTAGTATTAGCAAAGATGGGTCAGCATTAGTTGCAGTGGAAAGTGCAGAACTGTACGAAATTCAGCGCTTAATTAGGAAAAGTTCTGCAGAGCTCCAAAAAAAATAGTCTTTCTTTTATTCTTTTTCTTAAGGAACTCCATCTAAAAAGGTATTTTGACAGCTTAGTTGTATAAATGATTGTTGAGCTAGAATACAGATTGCAAACACGTTATTTGCATGGGAAATGTGTTTTTTCACTCTATTCTATCCCCCTCCATCTTTTAATTTTTTTTTAAAAAACATAGATCAGAACATATCATTAGCTATGCTTCTTAGTGAACCTGACTTTTCTCAAGAAATTTACATCTTTCTCTCATTTTCTGTTAAGGTTTCTTACCCTGTTTTCTCACCTAAAGAATTATAATGAGGTAGAGTGAATGAGATCTATGGGGAAAGCAGTGGACCTAGAGACTAAAGGTAAAAGGATGATTGATGGTATGAAATTACCATAAAAGTACAATCAGGATCAGATTTTAAAATGAATTTTTAAGCAGCCTAAGAGATACTCTTTGATTTGTAGTCTGGTGGAATGGATAATGTCTCATTCAGTGGATAAAGTTTCTCACTGTGTGACTTGAGCTTTTTCTGATCTTTCTGACTGAGAGTAAAATGGAACCAAAGCATAAAGTGGTTTTTAATGCTGAAAATATCAAACACAATATTCTTAATGTCAAAACCTAGGCATAGCAGGTGAGAAAAGAAAAATAAATATAAGAAAATTATAGTGTTGGTATTATTGTATTAGATAACGGCACTATCTTCTTAAGAACTCTCTTGATCTACAGAAATATTTTAAACAAAAGGAAGGAAGTGGTCAGATCTTTATGCTGATAGGAAAAAAAGCCAAACCTTTAAACAGCTTAGGATTTAAATGCTTGTGAGTTTGTTAAAAAAAAATACATCAGTAAAATCTACCAAAATACTCACATACAAGACAAATACTGTAATTTATATCTATTTGAGCAATGCATCAGGTAGGTTGTGTGATACCCATACAACTAACAACAATTCACCATGCATTCTGTGGGTCTTAATGGGTATTTAAGAGTGTAAATTACTCTGAAATTATTCCTATATAACTGCATCAAATACTAACATAAATTTAGGAAAGTTTTAAATTTAAATGAATTTAGTACATTCATGTGAAGCAACTAATTGGCTCCGTAGGATGGGAGTTAGAAATGATTATGTTACTGACAGGCTTTTTCTTTTAATTCTTGCAACTGTAAATTATTTTTTTACTCCCCCCACTAGTTGTATTTAATTCAGAGGATTTAAATATGAAGATAACATATTAAAACAGGGATTTTTTTTTTTGTAAGCTAATTCACTCTTCTTCCATATGAAAGGAAATCTATGATTAATTTCCTTTCTACTTATATTAATAAAGAAGGACATGTATACCATTTATGGCATAACCTCAAAGGATTTCTTTTATTATATGGATCCTTATTATATGGCTGTATATTGTGATATTAAAATTACATACAATATTTTAAAATAGTTTAGCATTATAAAAAAAAATCCTAAGATATCCAACATTTGCTTCTTATGACAGTTTTCATTTTTTTCCCTCCTCCTGACAGTTCCCATAATGACTTTAATCATATAGTCTGGAATGGAGCAGGTTACTGAACAGCAACAAACTCACTGGTCAATGTCGGTGTCACTTTTCTGGGAGCAGGACTTTTTGAGCATCAAGGAACTAATTTTAACAGCCTGCTGGAAAAAGTGTTAAGTGCATTAACTCCCTGTCAATCACATTTTTAGCATGCTGGCCAAATTATTATTATTTGGCTCGAGACATTCTATTGAAACTTATTTGTATGGTATTCTTATCTGTGTACCGTATGTGACTAATGATGATTGTTTATGGAGAGGTGCCTGTCCAATTATTTTTGAAGGAACACAAGAATGCAGAATGACTGGAAGCATCAGGTTTTTGCCAAAGAATGCCTCAGGTAAGAGGAGAATGGCTAGAGGCTATAAGGAATCACAAGAGACAAGTCAGAGTCGTAAATTGGGAAACTGACATATCTCATCTAATATACTTGCTAACTAGGCCTTTAAAAACCTTGACATTTAACTAAGTTTGTGGAAAAGTTATAGATTTTGTCCTTTTCTATTGGCTATAACTCATTAGTATGATGAACTGAGGTGTTTATAATCATCACCAGCATTAGCAGGCTAGCATATGGGATCATTTAGAGATCCAGTTAAGCACCTAACTACTGCTCAGTTGTTTATGTAGGTTGTGCCTCTTTCAAAGTCAAGTCAGTCAAAAATGATATTGCAAGTTATTTACCCTTTTGGTACTTCAGTGTGTGAAATGGGATGAAAGAATGCTGGTATTCAGCTGAGGCATTTAAATAATGCTTTGGAAGTCCTGGCCGGCTTAGAAAAGACTGCAGTCTTTTCTGTAAAACAGAAATTTCTGATGGTTTCAAGGAAAAAAATGATAGTATAAAAACAAACTTTGCAGTGAATGCTGCCTATTAACTCAAATAAATTTAAATACAGTTGGGACTTAACTTTTTTGTGTGTGAAAATAAACTTTGCTTTACCCATTAGCGTTTCAAGGATAAGACATACTGTGTAATTAAATATGTACCCTGAGTCTGGTCCTGTGTATACAGATATTTTTAGATGGGTGAAAAAAAAATCTTAATTTCTGTGTAAAAAAAAATAAACAACAACAACAAACCCATCTTAGAATTCTGTGAAATGAGCAACAAAAGGAACTCATTGCACTATGAAAAGTGGAGGTGATCACAGAAAAAAGCAGGAGGAGGCACTACAGCACAATAGCTAGAAAACAGGACGGTTTAATTTTTGAATAGTTTTTCTCTCTGACAAATTAAAGCAATACACTTTGCAGGCAAGCGTTTTTATGCTTAGGAATTGCTATAATTATTCCAAAAAGCAGGGAAAATATGGAGCTAGTCAATGGGGGTGCAGGGGGAAAGCTATTAGGGATTGTTTTTCCACGGCAGGAAACTGAAATTCAGCAGGAAATGGCATTTTGACAAGCACTTTGTATTTCCAACCAGAATGGGAACTTTCTCATTTAGCACAACTGGAAAACAGTTAATTGAGGCAACCCCCCCCACCCCCCCCCCCCCTTAATCTTACAGGTGAAAAACAATGTATTGACTTTACAGGATTTGAGTTAACTCTTTGAGCACTAAGGCTTCATTACTTTTGCCTAATGTACTTTGGAACATGAATAAATTATACTGTAACATACTACAGTAGGAGAGAAAGTGACTACCACTGTTCAGGTTGTGTGACGTTCTCCATGCTACCCCCCATTTTCAGCAGCTCATAACTTTCTGAAAACTTCTTTCTGCTGGGTGGAATTTTCATAGTCTAGGTCTGTTGGGTGAAAATTATTTCTTGAAAATTTGGGGACAAATTTCATTATTTCTGGATACACATGAATAAAAACCATATAGCCCATCAGACAAACAGTCCTGTTCCATCTGCACTATCCTGTCATCCAACTGGAGCGTGAAAAAGGGATCATTTCATGTGGTTTTGTAGCCTGCAAATGAATAACTGCATCTCTGGATTTGAGTAGCCTGGTTACTTTTGAAAATAATTAAAATCTCAGAGGAATTTCCATTTTTGTCCAGTGTGCTGCTGCATTCCCTAAGATTACTGTCCTCAGCAATATTTTCATGTCATAATGGCACAAAGTTCTTAAATTCAAGTGTTCTTTAACATGTCACTTATGATCAACAATTACTTGGTAGTAGTCTGATTGGTCTGAGATTGATGAAGACCATATGTTGGGTTATACTCAAAACTTTAGTTGCAGTGAATTGAAATTGCAACATTCCAGTAGATGTAGCCTCCTTGAAATGCTACATTCCATCAAGAATCTGGTCTTTCAGAGGAACAGTTACACTGGAAGGTATTATGCAGTTAGTTATAGAAGTGTAAGCAAATTTGAAAAGACATTTATGCTTACAGACAATAAAACCTGTTCCAACTGTTTGTCCTGCCCTCTTCAGCTGAGGAACTCAGTTCCCCAGGTTTTCTTGTAGGAACTTTCACAGAGGTAGCAGACTCCTAAGTATTACTATTTACACCAGAAACTTGGCTACAGAATATTCCCATCCAGTGAAGATACAGCAAGATTATGATCTCACTCAGTGTCCACAGAAAAAACCAGTACAATATTTTAACACACTGATGGGCAGGTCAAGAATGGTTGTAAAAATGATTCAGTGTATAAGTGCTCTTAGTTAAGAAAGTAAAAAATCCCTGTCACAAGGGGCTGCAACTTAGGCAAGGAATCAAGGCAAAATATATATACATGAACACAGAGCTAAGTGTTTGAGTGTGCTACTGTTCTGTTTAAAGTTCCCTTACCTTTTTTTGTGAACAAACACAAGAGGAGTGTGAAGGCAACTGTGAAACCTTCAGGCAATATATTCCCCAATCTACAGATACTGTGTTTAAAGAACAAGATTCTCCTGTGACGAGTAATGTATCGCAGTAAATAACAATACACAGGCCTCTCATTTCTGCTGTACTGCTCTCTGTCACTGAATACTCTGAAAAGGCCTTGGCAGATCTCACAACTTATTCCCACTTTCTTCTGTCAGACAGTATTTTTCCTATTACTAGTAACTCAACTAGTAACTCAAGATAAGGGACTTGTGTTCTTTTCAGTATAATACTTACATCCTCTCCTAGGTCATGTGGGCAGGAGAAGACAGGAAACAACAGGTATCCCAGATGTACTTTGCTGTGCTGGTTCCATCATTACAATAATCATAGAATTATCTTGGTTGGAAGGGACCCTTTAGATCATATAGTCCAATCATCCACCCTGGCAATAATGTATTGTCATGGTTCATAGACCTCTCCTAATTCACAAGTAGATCTTCTCCAGACATCATTCTCATTCCCTAGCCTGAAATTAATCTTTTTATTCTATTTTGGTGTCAGTTGGTGTTTTATTTATCCTTCCTAGTAAGTTCTTTTAGTGTCACTTCCATGTAAATCAGAAGGCATAACAAAGGGGTTTAGCATTGTCTTTTGGTGGATGTTTAATATAAAAAAATCTCTGAAAAAAAAAAGTTTAAGCATTATCACTCCATCTACTATGATTTTTGCTTTCTCATTGGTAAATAAATAATTCTCTTTGCTGACAGAGACATGACTGTCCTAGTACAGATTGTACAGATGTACAGTTGGACTTGATCTTAAAGGTCTTTTCCAACCTAATCATTCTGTGCTTCTGATTCTAATTGGTCCTTCCTTGAAAACCTTTAGGTCTTTCAGATACCACTGATATTCTTGGAGGGGTTCTAACAGATAATCAGTGGCAAATTGACTGTGATGGGCTGCCCCTTCTTGTTCTTTTACATCTGCTCGTGGTTTAATACTTCAGCAAACAGGCAGCAGAACAGAACATTTTTGGCAGCCATCAGTTCACAGGTGAACATCTTCACATAAACACTTTCACATCAGCCTTTTAAGACTATATGTTAGTCTGGGAAACTTGGCAGCTGAGAACAGGTCACAGAATCTGCTCTGCTGCCCCAGCATGCAACTGAACAGAGGGATGGAACGCTGCAAACTGCACCAGAGCTTGCAGGACAAGAGACATACACTTGGGCTTTCTTAGTTCCAAGTGCAGCAAGGCTGCTTTATCCTACAGACTTAATGACACTTTTGTGATACTCAGCTCTGAAGGGGGTCATTAATTTAAATGAAGTTACTGATGGCATGTAAGGGAAATACTGACTGCAGTCACTTGAAATAAACCCTTCTGAAGAGACAGCCTGGAGGGGGACTACATCTTCCCTCCAGAATGTGCAAATGCATGAGACAGACTTGCTTTCTTTCCTCCATAAGAGAATTAAGTGTCTTAACAGATCACACTTAATTGATAAGTTTGGACAAGAGCTTGGGAACAATGTTTCTCTTAAAACTCTGAATTTTCTATATTTAAAAAGCAAATGTATAAATAGAAAGGAGAAAAAAAATCAATTCCCATGAATTCTATGCATTTGGATTAATTCTGTAAACCACAACTCCGTAACTGAGAAGGGGTTGTCCCTTCTTTCCATGGGAAGCCATGTGTGCCAGACTATGCCAAGATTTTTTGCTGGGTCTGAATTTGCAGTTAGCCTTTTCTGTAATGCTGTAGACTGAAACTTCAGTCCCCACCTTGACCAAAATTCTAGCTCCATCCCCAAGCTTCATTACTTAAATAATATATTTTGTTTCAGTGTTTTTTATAGCTTTTATACCCTGCTTTCTATTGGTTAATTGATAGGAAGAAGTGAGTAGAAGTTAATTATTTGGAGTAATGGCAGTAAATTAAAAAGAGATTAATTGTTTCTGTTTCAGTATGAGGTACTGCCTGTTATTCTGAAGGTCAGTAAAGTTAGCAAAGAAAGTTAATACAAGATGCATGCAATATATTAGCTAAATTTGTAAGAGCACTTTCTGGAAAGGTGTATGTGTAGGCCTTTCAGCAGAAACTCTTGTTAATAAACCAGCAGCTCAGTACATTCAGACCCTACGAGTGTCTAAGTGCTCTAAATGCATTGGGCTGCCCATGTTGTTTTCAGCTTGGCTGTTCCTGTTCAGCATGCAATGTAGCATTTGCCTGGAACAGCTGCTAACTTCTGTGGGGCCTACACATGAGTGTATCTCTTTCTTTTTACAATTTCAAAATGTATTCAATCAGATCAGAGGCATCACTGGACATGAATGCAATTTTTACAGAGAAGGGACTGGAAAAGTACATGGAATATTTGTACTTTTAGCAAAACACCTGCAGTTGCACTTTATAACTAGTACCTGTGCTTGCATTTCCTTGTCTTATAAGGATGTAAGAGAAGATAACAACAGAGAGTGATGTGTTCTGCATAAGCCTTCCTTAAGGATGGAACTGTTAATTTAGTCTACTTTTTCTTATCTTTTTTCTTTCTCCTATAATGGTACACCTGTTGTACTTGAGAAATCTAGGCCTGGCCATTTGAACTAATTAAGTTGAACATACCTGTTTATAAATAACACACAAGCATCTTTTTAGTATCCAAGACAAGAAATATTGGACTTCCCTTCACAGAATCACAGACCATTAGGAGTTGGAAAGGACCTTGAAAGATCATCTAGTCCAATCCCCCTGCCAGAGCAGATCACCCAGACTAAATCCCACAGGAACACATCCAGGTGGGTTTGAATGTCTCCAGAGAAGGAGACTCCACAGCCTCTCTGGGCAGCCTGTCCCAGGGCTCTGTCACCCTCACAGGGAGAAAGTTCCTTCTTATATTCCCATGGAACTTCCTCTGCTCCAGCTGCACCCGTTGCCCCTTGTCCTGTCTCTGGCCATCCCTGAGAAGAGCCTGGCTCTGTCCTCCTGACTCTCATCCTTTTCCCCTTATTCTGTTCCAGCCAGTTCCTTGCCTCATTGTATTCCTGGCACATGTGCAGGTCTCTGGATTACAGGAAGGTATGTTGCCTGATTTTATTGGTGAAAACAGTCTTAATAGCCTTCCTTTCTGAAAACAACTCTGAAACTTTGACATCTCTATTAGATTCATGTCTGTTTTACTGAACTGATGTTCTTCCAACAGCCTCTTATGTTTGCCCTCCTTTTGTTCACTTACTGCTAATAAAGCAGCCCCAAGAGTCACTTTAGCTGTGTCCCAAATTGTCTTTAGCTGCATCAACAGTATTATTTAGATCAGAGTAATACCTAATTACTTGCATAATTTTACTTTTATCAACACTTAAGCAACTCTTTAAAAGGCAGATGTTACATCTTCAGACCTTTCCATCAGTGTTTCTGTCTGCAGTTTGAGATACACTTGTCTGATACTCTGTCCACCTGGCTGTAGGAGGAAGCATTTATTTTCACTATTGATTAAAAGTAAATGGTTTCTCAGCAAAGAATTGCAAGAAGCATACATCACATTTTCCCTCTTGCAGGGGCTGCTTGCAGCAATATCAGGGAAAGGGTACCATTTCCAATCTTTAAAAATTGCTTACCCATCACAGATTTAATTACAACAATCTCCTGGTAATTAAACCTACTCTTATTGTGTTGTGGTTTAACCAGCCCCAGACAGCAACTACACACCACTCAGCCACTTGCTTACTGTCCCCATGGCAGGACAGGGGAGAGAATTGCAAGAATGAAAGTGGAAAAACTTGTGGGTTGAGATAAAGACAATTGGATAGGGAAACAGGTGAAGCAAAAGCCACAGATGCAAGCAAAGCAAAACAAGGAATTCAGTCCCCACAGGCAGTCAGGTGTTCAGCCATCCCCACAACATCAGGGCTCCATCACGTGTAACAGTTACTTGGGAAGACAAATGCCATCCCTCCAAATGTCCACACCTCCCTTCTTTTCCCCCAGATTTATATGCTGAGCAAGACATCATATGGTATGGACACATCCCTTTGGTCAGCTGGGGTCAGCTGTCCTGGCTGTGTACCCCCCAACTCCTTTTGCACCACCAGCCTACTCACTGGTGGGGCGGTGGAGAGACAGAAAAGCCCTTGGCTCTGTGTAGGCACCATTCTGCAGTCACTGAAACACCCCTGTGTTATCAGCACAAATCCAAAACCTAGCTTCATGGAACTACTCTGAAGAAAATGAACTCTACCACAGCCAAAACCAGCACAAGCTTACCAAACCCAAGTTCTCAGATCAATATGTAGTTGGCATTAAAAAGCACAGATTAGCTTTAGGAGAGCAGCTGGCCTTGGTTTTCCTTTAAACTTTTATATTTACTCTTTGATCTTTGTTTTTATAAGTGTTATTTGCAGCTTAGAATCTCCACTGCCCCCCACTTTACATTTTTCTAAAACTCAAAAACCCCAGGACTTTCCCAGCTTCATCTGTTACCCATCTCCCAGGATAATCAGCACTAGAAAAAGAACAAGATGGTTTTTAAAGCACATGCTGTTAACCTGCAACTATCAGTAAATTTTCAACAATTATCTGTTGGTATACCCCCACTTACCATTGAAAAACTGAAGCAGGAGAAAACAATTTACTCCATCTCTTACTGAAGGGTTATGACAGGACTATAACAGAGCCTGAATTCCCTGAGCTTTGTAGGAGGCATCCATCATTATGAGGAGAAAAGAAGAATTTGTCTTGCTTTATATACCACTTTTTTTTTTCACATGTCTTTGAAAGCCTCTCTTAAATTGTGTATGTTTTGAAGTGCCTGGTTAGATTATGTTTAATTTTGGGGGACACACAGACAATTTCTGGAATACTTTGGGATGATGGAAGAGTGATTTCCAACTCCACAACTTGAAGAGTGGCAGGTAACTGTGTCTCAGCTTTACATACCCTGTTTGCAGCTATCACTAAGGGTTCATAGATCTATTAGAAGGATGGAGTTGGAGAAGTGTTTGATGGCTGTGAAGGAATTTGTGTTGGATTATTTGTGAGTAAAAAGAGGCTTCTCTTGTCTAGTGCTGCTAGTATCCTTCATTGGATTCTGGAGGTTGCAACTAATTAAAGGTATAAAAAGGTAAAAACAGGTAGTCATTTTCCAAAACAAATGGTAAATCTATAAATAAAGCATAACCTGACTGCAGAGTCATCATTTTAGGGATTACTGTGTTGCCATTTTCAATAATATCTACATGTTTGTAAATTTATCTTTCTAGTTCAATGGCATTCTTGTTCTCCCAGGCAAGTTTTTAAGACTTTGTAAGTACCATATTTTTGTCCTAAACCTTCAAATTATAATCCAGGTTTTAATATTGAGCATTAAACTCCTGTTGCACTGCCTATAGTAGTAAGTCTAAAGAAAATTACTGGAAAATGAACACATACCTGGCAGATTATTGGGCTATCACTATTATCTCAGTGGAGGGTAGAACACTTAAGCCAATATTTTATAAGTCTTCTGGGCCAAATTCTCTTGTGCCACTGTTTACATGTGGCTGAGCACTGTAACACATCTGTGATGAGAACCTCTCATCAGTTGGATTTTATGCAGTGTAATTTGTTTATCATACAAGATGCTCTGTTAGGCAGAGTCACTTGGAGTAGACCTTTTGTCTGGTTCTTATAAAGACACAAACAGCTCACACTGAAGGCATTTTTGCTGGGCTTAACTCTTCTGTGTTTTTCTGACTGTTCTTATTGTGAAGCCTGTTTTTGAGGGTAGCTGAGTGTCCTGGTTCTGGCCAGGCCAGGATTGACCTCCCCAATCAGCCAACACAGGTGAGCTGGTCAGCCCAGGTGAGCTAAGTTAGCCAGAGCTGTTTTCCACACCACCTGCCACCAGTTGCCCATAAAAGCAGCTGGTTGGGGAAGGGTATGGGTGGTTTTTTGCCTCTAGGACAGTTGAGTGTGGCTGGGATGTTGGGTCAATAAGGTACTCTGTGTTAGCACTGGGTGTTTGTGTAATTAGCCATTTCTGTTCTGTCTTCACTTTGATACTTGGCAGTAAACTGTCCTTATCCCAACCCATGGTGGTGCTGCCTGTTTCTCCTCTGGGAGTGAGCAAGTGGCTTGGTGGGCATTTGGCCTCTAGCCAGGGCCAAACCACCACAGTCCTTTTTGACACCCAACATGGGGCATGAAGGGTTGGGATAATGGTAAAATCTGACTTAGTTGTGTTAAAAAGCCGTGATAAAATGTTTATCATGTTATTCAAAGAGGTGATGGTAACAATGATGTTTTGTCTGTTCACATGGGTTTGGTTTGTGAACTTGTACCCACTTTATGTGATTCCTGCCCAGCTGTTTATCACCTCAGGAAGGGTAGTCAGGCTCTTAATCCTCTTGTACTTTGCAGTTTTAATTTATGACAAGATATTATCTATGATTGTCATCCTTGGAGAGTATCTATATGTGGCATTTCTGTCACTTCTGACTTCATTTAATAAAGTCACTCAATTCATGGGGAAGATAGGAGGGGATGCTTCCTTGTCCCCTTTTTCCTTCTGACTTGTTACAGCAGCCTTTGAGAACTTTGATTTTCTCTGGGATGTTCAGACTAGCTTGTATCTTGCTCGCTCTCCTGAATGTTCTTCAGAAAAGAAAGAAATTGGTTTAAGAATATTGCCAGGAGATCTCAGAGGTGGCATGGTTCATGGGATAGTACAAGCAAATGTCTAGACAAGGAAAAGAAATCTATGGCTACCCAAACCTCAAAAACTGAGACGGTAACTGAGCCAGAAAGAACCCCTATGACAATGACTGTAGCTATTCAGATGTCAGAGAGTGCAGCTCATCCAACTCTGACAAGCACTGCAGCTACTCAAAGCTCAGAGGCTGACTACATAGTCGAGTCAGGAAACCAACCACTACCAGTATTGGTCGCCTCTATACAGAAGAAGAAATACACAAAGAAATCACTTTACCTTGTGAGAGATGATGATGATGAACCAGGACCATCACAAGAATCTGAAGAAGAGGCAATACCAGAGGTTATAACTTGATCCTTGTGTCTGAGTGAGCTAAGAGACATGAGAAAAGATTTCAGCTGCCTCGCAGGGGAGCGCATTATCACTTGGCTACTCCGATACTGAGATAACAGAGCGAGCAGCCTGGAATTAGAAGGCAGGGAGGCCAGGCAGCTGGGATCCCTGTCAAGAGAAGGCAGCATTGACAAGGCAATTGGAAAGAAGTCCCAGGCCCTCAGCCTCTGGAGGTGCCTCCTATCAAGTATAAGGGAAAGGTACCTGTTCA